>JAMQGT020000536.1:0-65000 GCA_024447675.2 Pterophyllum scalare | reverse complement strand
GTGTAACAGCAAGCTGGGGTGCTGGCAGTTCCTTCCTGAGGAAACCAGAAATTCTGGGCAAAACAGAGGGACCTGCATATTTACCTCAGTCAGGATGTGAGTGAGAACCTTGGGTGCTTCCAAGCTAGGGGTTGGCTCAGAAAACAGGATGATAAGCTAAGCACTCATTCTTAGCCTCCCATCAGGTGGTGAGAAGTAAAAAGGAAGCTTAATCGATCCTTGAGAATGAAATCTGAGGACCTCAAAACCAAGCCAGTGGGGCAGATTTTCTCTCTGGTGGCTCTCCCCTGCATTAATATACTGATGATTCAAAAGAGTGCATATTTCAAAGTGGGTCAAACCAAGCACGTAGAAATTAGAAGATCAATCAGAGAGAACCTGCCCTCTCAGCTCACTTATGCTTTGTCAGTCCATCAGACATGTCAGGTCTCTGTAGATGGATTCTTCTCCAGTGGCATGTTTAAGTGATGTATTCACATAAGTTATTTAAATTTGGGGTATTTTAATTTCTATATGTCCTCTTTTCTCACCATACTATTGAGGAAAACCATTAGTAAGAAAGGGAAGATATAGAAGTGAACCCAAGTGGAGCAGCTTACGAGGCCTCGTACTGTCAAATTCAAGGGTCTAGGAACCTTTGGGAAGGAAAAAGGAAAAACAGCACTTGGAAAAATATTAGGAGAAGGAAAAAAAAACATTAGACAGTGCAGTTATTAATTCCAGTGTCAGACCTGAAGTACTTTTTGCCGCAGGCAACAACAAACAAAGCGAGCCAAAGACAGTGCATTATAAAAATGCAAAAGATACTCTCCTTTTCTATTCTGACTCCCCTCTGGCATGTAAAGGCATTATTATCTTAAAGAAAATTTATTTCAATTTTCAAAAATGTCTTGACTTTGTTAACTGGCCTGTTTAAACAAAACCCATGTTTTTTTCCCCCACTGCTGCCAGTTTGGTGCTTAATGTAGACTTAGGTAATGACATACTATATCTTTTAGGATCACTGCATAAGGAACACTTTTAATTACAACAGTTACAAGGGGGAGACTTTGCACTCAAATAATCCTGATTAGAAAGAATTCCATCCCTACCAACAAAGAGCCAATCAAAAGAGGAATCGGGAAACATATGAACCAATCATGTGCTTACACTGACCACTCTGGATTGACCAACAAATTTTGTGCATATGCATGCAAAGTATAACTTTTTAAATTTTTTTTAACCAGATTTAAGTGATGGTTACTGTACATGCCTGCAAGGCTAAGCGAGTATTTGTCTGCTTAGTCAACCTGAAATAACATCCCGGAGGATTATCAAGATGGTTGCTGAGTTGCAAGGATTTCTGTAAATTCTGCCATTCACTGAGTTGTTTTTCAAATGCAAATGTGCTGCACAGCACTATGCAAAAATTTAGATTCACTCTTCAAGATGCTTAAACAACCTACGTACCCGGTACCTTCAAAAAGAACAGATGTTTGAAAGTCCCAGTACATACTGATTTGGTTACTTTTTTTTTCTGATTACAGTGCATGCTATGTGGTGTTTAAAAAAAAATACTGTGTATTTCAGTTCAGTAACAAACATGCAGAAGGGTTTCAAATGATCTTTTTCTTTATCTCTCACTAGTTTAGATGTTATTTCAAAAAGAACAAAACCAGACAGCAAGCACTACAGTGTACAATTAGGACCATCACGTAAAAATGATAAAACTCTACTGTTCAGTCCAGCATAGAGAATAAGAAACACCATTCTCGGTGCTCCGATCAAACACTGTATAGTGAATGCATACAGTATGTGAAAGTAAAATTGCAGTTGCATTTAAAAACAAAGGTTTCCTTCTGATTATGTTTCTTTTCATTGTAGGTGACCTGTTTAGGGTGAGGAGCAAAGATAATTTCACATCTATGCTTTTCCATGGAATTTTCACCCATTTGGCATTCCCAAATGGAAATCTTTCCAAACAGAAATCTGTATGACCAAAATGACTACTTTCTGAAACTTTTTTTAACATTATTATTATTATCTTTTAACAATGTGGCTAAAATAGAACCTTAGCCAAACTCTAACCATATGTATTGGATATTAATGTTGGAGGTTAAATTTCACTGAATCCTGTCAGATCTGAATATTTGAGACACCTATACTGCTTTAGAATGTGAATGTAACACACAAGGTTACATATTTGTATGCCTTTTATACATTTCACTTATTTCTCAATCTGCTGCTCCTCTTGAAGAAAAAAAAACATTAATTCTAGGTTACAGTGCTCTTTGACACACTTCGCTGCTTGGCTGACTTGAAGCCATCCCAACAAGAGATAAAAGGGTTGACTTTATTTCTCACATTGCACGCTAATGCTGTTGGAACATAACACACGTGACGAGTCAAAGAAATAGGGCACCACAACAGGAAGACGTCTACTTGGAAATCAATTTTTAATGGTATAATAATTAGAAAACATTATATATCTCATGCACACTTTTGCAGCCACCAAACTTTTCACCTTGAGAATAACACACACCCCAGGGTAAAGTTCTGTTGTTCTTTTTAAGGTGTGGAGGTCATTGACTGAAAGATGGGGGGGGGGTTAAAGGAAGAAAATCAATGAGGTGAAATTGATTTTTCCACTGCAAAAAAGAATAAGAACGAAATAAAAACCTCCCGTCTTTGTTCTGCATTTTATTGCTCGTTGACTCCCCTTTTCTCTTGTGCTTTGCCCTCTTCTTCTTATTTCCACTTGATCTGGTAAAGCACAGCAAAGTAGAAGACCCTTTGTTACTCTTCCCTAGCTTTCCAAAAAGTGATCTGTTTACCTTGGCTCAGTAAAATTGCCTCTTCCAATTCTCTGTTTTGATTTTGGGAGTCCTTGAGAACATTGAGGTGTAAGTTTTAAGAGGAACTGTCTTGAAACTTGTTACATTTCTTCTCACATACCCAGGTTGGCCTTCAATCTGTTTACATGCATGTTGAGTATTGTGGTTCACACTGCAATGGGATTCCAGTTTCATGGACCACTGGCATGTGTGATACATTATATGAGCTGCTTTATGCAACCTCCTAAGTTTCATTTCCCTCAAACTACACCCATTTGTTTTTTTTAAAACCCACAGACACAGACAGCTTCCATTGTCCCCACCCCCATTTTCTTAATCTACCACACATTCACTTGCAATTGAGCAATATGCATGCAGAGCTGCATCTCATCTTGCACCTCATCTATTTGTTTCTCTCTCTCTCTCTCTTTCTCTCTCTCTCTCTCTCTCTCTCTCTCTCTCTCTCTCTCTCTCTCTCTCTCTCTCTCTCTCTATTTCTCCTATCTGCCTTACCTGACAGCCCTTAGTATGTTCCTCACGTTTGAAAGTGGCGTCTCAGAAGTTCAATCAATAGTGCAGCCAGGTCTCACAGACCTGGGCTGCTTTGTGGACAGAATTCAGACTGGCCTTATGCTCTGCCCCCCAAAAATACTGCAGTCCAAGCACTCCACGGATCAGAGAGCAGCCTGGTTAAAAAGAGACAGCAACTACAGCCATATTCCTTTTTCCTTTCAGAGAAGAAACAGTTGTCCTTCCTATTCTGATAACAGCAAAACACAGACATGCCTGCATGCATTCCATGCAGTTCGTATGTTAACAAGTGCATGAACACGTCTCTGCATGAATCTCCTTCGCTTGACAAGCAGACTTTGCTTGGCAAACAGTCCAAAACAACTATACCGATTTTAAATGTATTGCCCCCCTTCCCCCAATCTATTGTCTGCCCTTAATGGTAGTATTTTTGTAAAAGACTATAATTGGGCACAGGTACTGTAAATGGCCCATTAGGGCACCAAAATGCTGAAAAACACTATTTAGCTTTGTTTTCTGGCTAATCTTTACAATGGATCACCTTTATCACAACCTACAACTCACAGATTTTAGTGTCTCATCTATCTAAAAGTGTTTTCACCACAAGCAATGGCTGCGGCTAAAAGAAGAACTTGGGTTTTTATCTGTGGTAACTTCTAGCAAAGAGGAACTGTACTTATCTGGTTTCAGGCTTGTCACTTGAAAATTATGTTCCCATAGAATATATTTTTAAGGAAACTTTCTTTTCAAGACTATTTACTTACTTGTGTTCCAACTTTTTCTTGTTTTGAGCAATCATATTAGATTAGGGAAAGTGGTCAATACTGCCTCCTCACAGCAAGAAGGTCCTGAGTTCAAAGCTCCTAGTAGGCTGGGGCGTTTTTGTGTGAGGCTTGAACGTTCTCCCTGTGCCTGCGTGGGTTCTCTCCTGGTGCTCCACCTTCCTCGTACAGAGCAAAAACATGCATGTTAGGTTCACTGGTGATTTTAAATTTCAATATGAATTTTGTCTGTCTTGCTGTATTAGCCTCGTCATGGACTGGTGACCTGTCAGATGGCATAGGCATTGTGAAAAGGTCTATTTTAACCCAAACCATAATCTTTTCCAAAAACCTAACCAGGCAGGGAGTGAACATTCAACTAAACAAAAGCTACAAGAAATGCAAAAACTGAGTGTAATCATCCCATCCAGTGTCCTGGATTAAAATTATGTGACTTTGTTAGGGATCTAGTCATTTCCTTCAAAGTGTAATTGAAAATGTTTGAAATTTTTGAGAAACTCGAGTGCAACTGGGGCTGAGATGTGAAGAAACATTATTGCCTATGATGCCAGAATGGTTAGTGAGTTTTATTGGTAATGAGCCAGCTGACTGTGGTGCTGTGACTGGTGAGTACACACTGCCTCCTGTGGTCCTGCAGGCAGGAGTTCAGTGCAGCTGTCCATGGTGCTGGATCAGTGGTTGAGCCAACTAATGAACTGGCCATAGTGCTGAAAATCACATTCAGCTTTGCTGCTTTGTCTTCAAAAGTTACCTGTCACACTTATTTCATCCATTTTGTTTTATTAATTTTCATTCAGTAAAGTGTTGCTATTTGCACCAGTGTGTTCTTCTGTGTTGCCTTGCGTCTGCTTGTCATGTAATATAATGCTAATTGGTGCTGTAAAATTATGTAAGAGTGCATGGCTGGCTGTTTATTTCTGTTTGCTCAGTGAAGTACAGCTAACCTGCCATATTCTCATGTTGAGTACATGCTGGCATTGGCACCAGTTCACTCTGCTTTATAATAGGTGCTAAACATATATCACATCAATCTGTTATTATAATCAACAGTCAAACCACATCTAAATTGTATTAAATTTGCCATCATTAACAACTATCTAAGTTTTGCTCTATTCTTTGTTTTCATCAGATTCTCTCCATTACTTTTAATAACATCTCAGCTTATCAACAGTCAACCAATAAAGTCAGTCACACAAACACAAGTTCTGCAGCTTTCATACATCATACAAACAGACATTTTTGAAGTACATCTCCTGGTGTTTTTTTTAAAAATATTTCTTCACCGTGGGACTGCCTAAAATCAAATCTGCTGGAACAAACACATCATCCATGCAGGCTTTTCTGACCTCAGTATGTTTGGCCTGACCTTAGTGTTGCTCATCTGCTATTTGTCTCTACTAGCACGTCTTCTACTAATGGATTATTAATCAGATTTTGCTTCATCTGAAACAACAGTTCAGACAGAACTCCCACTGTGCTCTCAGGATCTACTTTCTACCTCCCACTTATACAGCAATACTGCTGAAATGTGGTAACAGGATGTGGCTTCCCATATTCATCTTTTTTTAAGCGTTGCCATTTACCTTTTAAGCAGTGTAAGTTTGTCCACCACAAATACAGCAATGTGACCACACTTGGCCTAATTTATTCAATTAGAATGCACATGCTAGTTACATAAGCATAAACTAAATCATATGACGATCCCTTCATCTCTTTAAAGTGAACTAGACTGAGTTCTAAACCTTAACAACTCATCTTTAATGAGCTGCAGTGTCCCCATCTTTCCTTACTTGATAGAAATTTGCTAAGAACCACACAGCATGCATACATGTGTGCATTCACACTGATATAATTACTGCCTTACAAATACGCTGATGAGCAACGAGGCTCACTCGTCAAATGGCACACTCGTGCTTGATGAGGTGTGTGTTTAAAAAATGTGTGCACAGATGTGTGTGTAAAATGTCTAAAAATATTTGCCACATGCTGCCACATACCCTGGGGGGGCTGTAGGAGTGTCTCCTTAACCAGTGGGGCGGGCAAAGTCACCACACTCTTAGCAGGCAGTGATTGGTTGTCTCCATTTCTTCCATTGTCCCATTCCACTGCTGACCTGAGGCGTTGTTTTAATCACTCTTGGTATGACACTGTAGCACCATATGCCACTCCAAATCCACATTACGGTGTTCTTTCCACCTCTCTACCCTGTACTCATTAACTCACTTCCCCCCTCACTTCTATCTTCACTCACTTCCACACACCTTCATATGTATTATAACATGTGCAAACATACACAGATATGTGTGTCTCTGCAGGTATATGCAGTAAATCAGCTGTGCATATGCTGCTCCCAACTGGACCAACTCCTAAAAGAAGGTCAAGTGAAAGTGGATGCACGCTTGAAACAGCTGGGGCCGTTTGTGTGTGTGTGTGGGGGGGGGGAGTAAAAAGATTAGTGTTTTCTTCTTTATCACAAGAATAGAAATATGAAGAAAATCCTCCAGTGAGTACATGATATTGTGGTTTAGATGTGAGAGGATGAATGGTTTCAATGAAGGTCCTTACGAGTATAGTAATCTGTCAGTGAGTGTGTGTTTGTGTCCTAGTTGTTTAATGACACGCCATTACCCACTCAGTTCTTCTTCCGGAGCTCACAATGGGCCCTTCTTCAGCAGTAAGTGGAAGGAGAGACTGCAGCTGTGGTGTGGGTGCCTGCTGAACTGCCTTCCTGTGGCATTTTCTTGGTCTCCGACACTCTGCAGAAGGTTAACGATGTTACTTCCGTGCCATCAGCACGGCGGCAACCAGTGTGTTTACGACATAACAGTGTTTCCTCTTTTTTTTTTTTTTTAAATCCAATCCTCTGTTGACAATTCCTGCCTCAGAAAAAAAGGCCTCTTTTTCTGGTTAGAATTTCAAGCTGTTGCCCTTTCACAATGCGTGGAAGTAGATAAAACACATTGTTACAGAAGACTGTAGATAGCTGCAGTATAATTTCTTAATATTTTTTCCATTAAGATAGATGCAGAGGGAATAATCTGAGCAGCACTAATTCAATTTCCCAAATGTCCAAAACTCCATGTTCTGAAATTGCATTTGAACTTTTAATTCCCCAACCATATTACATAATTGATTGGGCAAATTAAACATGCCTCATCTGTTTTGTTCACTTATTATGAAACCAATATTTCACAACTTTTTAATCTAGCTGAATTTTGCAAAATATTTGCAATGTAAATAAGAAAGTATAGTTTTGGGAGGGCTTGATTATAAACATTTTGCACTTTCCGTTTAGAGTTTGTAGAACACCTTCAGTACAATTCAACACATGAAAGCATTCCTGTAGCATATATGAGCATTTCTATTGTCAATAAATTGAAGTTAGTTCTGGGGCAATTTTTAAGATTTGCTTTCACTCACAGTCTAGTCAGTTTTAAGCACCAAAACTACTTGGAGAAGATCATTGTTTGGGTTCAAATATACCCTTTTTACATCAAAAAATTATGGGGTTACTGAAGAAGGCATACCCAAAAAAAAAAAAAAAAGAAAAAGAAAAAAAAAGTCGACAATCACTGTTTATCCCAATAAGGATGTTTAATGTTGCAGTAGTTGTTCTTTACTTTAGTATTTATTTTTCTGCTCCCACTCACTGTAAAGCAGGAGGATATTTACCTGAAGTGGAAAGTAAACAACAGGCTGCTAATGCTATGATAATATATGTTAATGATATGCAGCCTCTTTCTCATGCCTGACTGGCTTAGCCTAATCATGTGATCATATTGTGTTGTGTTATTGGCTGTACCTAATTGCCCATTATTGTGTGAAATGGAGAAAATGGGGATTCCCTGTATCTAACAACTGACCTCAGCCACTGAACAGCTGATAGTAGCTAGATAGTGAGAAACTAGGGAATCCCACATTTTTAGGTAAAGCGCCAGTCTATTTATAGTAACATCAGTTCTGTGCTGCAACCTTATTGATCAGCCTGTGATGCCAACTTCTGATTGGGCAAAATTAAAGTCATATCTACTGCTCAGCAATATTACTCAAATGTAAATCACATGGTTGCATTATCTTTTTTGCCTTCAGTCAGTCACTGCATACCTCCAAACTTCATGTGGCCTTCAAATTAGCTCAAGAACAGCTTCATGGAATGAATTGATGTATGAAGCCATACGTCGCCACTGTGGAGACGTGTTCTCTGGAGTGATGAATCACACTTCGTCTGACAATCTGAGTTTGAGTTTGGCGGTTGCCAGGAGAACGATGCGTATTTGACTCCAGTGTGCCCAATGTAAAGTTTGGTGGTGGTGGTGGTGGTGGTGGTGGGGGGGGTTACGGTGTGGTGATGCCTTTCAGGAGTTGGGCTCAGCCCCTTTGTTCCAGTGAAAGGAACTCTTAATACTTCAGCATACCAAGACATTTTGGACAATTTCATGCTCCCAACTTTGTGGGAACAGTTTGGGGATTGCCTCTTCCTGTTCCAACATGACTGCGCATCAGTGCACAAAGCAAATACCATGAAGACATGGCCTGCACAGAGTCCTTACCTCAACCCAACAGAACAGTTTGGAATGAATTAGAGCAGAGACTGCAAGCCAGGCCTTCCTGTCTAACATCAGTGTCTAACCTCACAAATGCGCTACTGGAAGATGGTCACAAATTCCCATAAACACTCCTAAACCTTGTGGAAACATGGTTGTTTAGGGAAATCCTGTACTGTGTATTTTAAAATACTATACAAAATGTATAAAATAAAGTACATTGTTGGTTTGTTACTGCTTGATGCCTGTGAGTGCTGGTCTAAAAGAAATGTTTACATATTTGGAGCCTAGATTTTTCATTCTTTTCTACCCCATTAATCATGTCAATATTGGCCAGATTGATCTTACCTTTCTTGAGCTATGAGCCCTACCATCTAAACAGCTCAGTTGTACTATCAAACTTTGGCATGAAGTAGTGAGCACAGCATGTAAGCATAGATTTGGATTAGATTTTGAGGTCTGCTTTCAATCACTGTCCTGTTTTAGCAGCGTATTCTTCGCTTCCCTGCCTCACTTTCACTTTCTCAAATGACTGCATGACATTTGAATCATGATATTTAGTGAAATTCCTCCTTTTACCTATCCATGTAGTGTTTCTCTCTTGTAACTTAAACAAAGTGCTTGTTTTCTTTCTGTTTTTTATGACTTATACATTCATGTTGTATATATTAGGCACGCTTTCCACCCTCATTTCTGCATCTTATTAACATTCCAGTAGATGCTTCACATTCAAATGCTTTTTCTTTCTGCCAAGCAGCCATTAATCTTTATCTGAAAAATTCTTTCATTTTCATATATGGTGTCATGATTTCAGCACTTTCCCTTAACTGTCATTTCTTAATCACGTCCTGGAGGTTCTTTCATATCTTTTTATAAACATTCCCAACATCAGTTTGCTTTTAGATTAAAGTTACTTCTGTGGTTTGATGAAGGACTTGCAACTTATTAAGTTCTGCAACTGGCCATTGTTGGCCTGCTTTGTAGCTCATATGAGATAATGAAGTGTTTTACAAGTTACAGTAGTGCGCAAACTTTCAATCATAACCGTTATCTTTCATTTTTAAATAACAAGCTTAATTTGGAAAATGCGTGTTTGTGTCCAAAGTTCCTGTTATGGTGATATTTTGTTACATTGTTACATAGTGATTAGCATGTATTTAGTCTGTACACATATTTACTCCACATATTTCTTATCAGTATCGATATAATGTATCCACAGTTGCTGCATTTGTCATAATTTCCATTGTCATTATTATCACACACAAACTATCATCACCTAATCCTCCATGTAAATCCATAATGTGTCCACCGGCCAGCCGCGAATGTGTGGGTGTAAACGATAGCTGGATTATGCAGATAATACTCTGACTGCTGGATGCAGCTCTGGTATTGATGGGGTGAAGACTGCCACGAGAGCTTTTCCTCACATTTCTCCTGCTCTGTCTCACTTCTCTGTCAGTTTTCTCACCCTTCCCAGCATTTGATCATTTGTGCTAGCTGTGAGCTTGGCATGCATACAACACACTCTATGTTCATGATAGCACATGTGACACATTTCACAATCCAGTCTCCCTTTCTCAAAGTGTGTGTGTGTATGTGTGTGTGTGTGTGGGGGGGGGGTTGCTTGTTTGTTTTGTTGTTTTTTGGGTTTTTTTTTTTTGCAATATCCTTTTTATTCTACCATGTGTTGAAGGTGTTCAACACAACAGCTTCCTATCAGCAAGACCTTCTGGTTATGCCTATCATAGGCTAACTAGCATGTTCAAATGACAACTTAGAAAAATCTTTGCGAGGCTAAAGCTGAACTAAAATGATCTCTCAAAAAAAAAAGAAAAAAGAAAAAAACAAGAACCAAAAAGGTCAGTATGGGATTAGAAACTGTCATGCATATGTGTCAACCTTTAGTTAACATTTTAAACCTTTTAGGAATTAATTTGTCATTTAAGTTTATTTTAAGTACTTAAAGGATACTTCACCCTAACAAGGCAACAAAAAAAAATCTCAAGAATTTTTTTTCTTTCAAAATTAGCATGAAACCAAACAAGACTTGAACTTTACCTGTAACCATCAGCAGGGAGCTTGTGTCAGTATCTGTGCTGCTGTTGTTTTGTCTTCACAGCTGTAGCTTCATAAAATCTACTCTTTTAGTGATACTTCTGAATTAGTCAATACAGTGGCATAAATTTACATTTACATGAATTTACAATTACAATTTACATTTTTTTAAAGAAACAAGTATTACTGTGTTTTTTGTATATGTGTGTGTGTGTGTGTGTATATATATATGTGTGTGTGTGTGTGTGTGCGTGCACAATAATAATAATACTCCACTAATAATTTAAAAATTCAGCCTAAATCTGATTTACATCAATTTTTCAGCTGCTTTAACAGTAAATGCTCAGACAATGAAAATAGTTAACATTCCCTTTATAAACACATTTCATGGCATTACTGTATATTCTTAGCTATATTCTACCCTTTGGCTATATCAACCCTATCTAAATTTAAGCACTGGATGCATGTACTACAATTCTTTTACACTATTAACTATCTAGTAAAAACTATGACATAAAATTGTAATCAGAAACATCACACACAGAGGTCTGCAGTGTTGATGTTGGTCTATTCAAGGTGGAGGAATTGAGAAGCACTTCCTTGGTCAATGTAGCAATAACCTAACAAAGAATACGCATTAAATGAATCACTCCGTGCTATCGCCTTGGTTTCAGCTGAATGAGACTCATGCTCAGGTAGAGGCTTCCATGATGTCATTCTTTAATGTATTGTTGAAAAGTCCAGCGCTATCAAGGACACCGATTGTTTATATGTTATGTAAAGCGTGTTCATACTGTACTGTATCCAGGGCTTGATTGTTTTTCATCTTCAGATCATTTAGGGACCACAGAAAAACTTTCAGCATGTCTGCCTGTTAGAGATTTATCGTCTGTGGTGAGAGCTTTTGAAATGCCAGGATGGTGGGGGTCTCATTGATATTGGAGTCCTTGCTCGCTACCCACACCCACCCGAGTAACCTGAGTTGTAGAGAGGTCTTGGAGAACATGGTGTGGCCGCAGATAAGGGAACACTGACAAATGAGAAGGAACTTGTTTTTCTGAGTTAAAACAGAGACCAGGCTGAGACAAAATCTCTCGTGAGAAAAAATAAAATAAAATGGAGGTTTTAAGTTGAGAGGAGGCAACGCTGAAGATATGCAATGCACTTTAGGATGCTTGGGGGGGGGGGTGACAATTCAGATCATTTCAGAATGATCAGTAATGCTGCAACATTACAGAAACTATGCTGCCTTTGCACATGGCAGTACATATGTTAATGCATGTAGTGTGCCAAAAGGGAGTAAATAGTTAACAAGATGGTCCCTCCAGATGACACTCAGGAAAATGGTGCAATGCTTTGCCGTCAGTGTTGTCACAACATTGAAGCAGGGTATGCTGAGGGCACAGCTGCGTGGCAGCCATCTTTGGGTTTATTGCACCATCCTGTTGGTCCTAGTTCTATAGGTTTAAAAACCGAAAACACCATCAAAAATAAAGGGACTGATAATCACACTGCTACATTTTATCTTTTTCTTCTCTGTGTTTTTAAATGAACTGTTTTGTGAGCAGCTACAGGAGTTTACATGTGATAAGTGACAATTCTATAAACAAAATGGTAAAAAGATAAGGTTGTCAATATTGGGGACAAATGGAATACAGGTTGAATGAATATTTATTTTAAATATATAAATATTGATAATTACATTAAATAGACAGCATAAAGGGTTAAATTATTTTTATTTTTTTTTAATATTTTAAAAAGTTTTAGTTGAATGCTGGTTTGGTTATGTACCTAACACCATATCTACCTAAATCACTCACCAGTTGCATAACCAGCATGTCAGCAAGTTGATTAATAAATGGTGGCCAACTAAACAATCCAACAAGCAGAGACCTTGTTTTGTTCTATAATTTATATTCAGTAACAGATATATATCCATTTAAATGTCTGAAAAAAATAAACAATGGTTTGAGAACAACATTATGAAAGCCTTTGTTATTTATGCAGTGAGTCATGTCTTTTTTTTACCGATTTCCTTTCAAAGCTGCCTTTTTCTGGTGCCATTATTATTCCTAATAAGATCAACATTTAAAGATGTACATGCAAGGTGTTATTAATATGATAATAACAGATCAATGCACAGCTCCAATTTTGAAAAGGTTGGGACACTGTAAAGTGTAAATAAAAAAACAGACTGCAATGCTTTGCAGATCTCATAAATCCCTTTTATCCAAAAGAGAACACATTGAATGTTTATACACAGGTAAACTATCTTGGCCAAATGTTCTCAGTTGGTGAAAGGTCTTCACTGCAGGCAGGCCAGTTCAGCACCCAGACTCACCCAGTATGCAGGTTCGCATTGTCTTGCTAAAATATGCAAGGCCTCCCGTGACAAGACATCATCTGGATGGGCCCATATGTTGCTCTAAATCCTGCATTTACCTTTCAGCACTGATGGTGTCTTTCTTTCCATAGGCACTAATGCACCCTCATACCATCAGCGATGCAGGCTTTGGAACGGAGAGCTGACAACAAGCAAGGTTGTTCCTCTCCATGTTTTCCCAAAATAATTTTAAATTTCAATTTGTCTGAGGACAGAACGGTTTTCCACTTTGCCTCAGTCCATTTTAAATGAACTTTGGCCCAGAAAAGATGGTAGAATTTCTGGATCATGTTCACATACCTGTATTTGTGGATGACAAGGTGAACCGTGTTCACAGACTGTTGCTGAGCCCGTGCGGTGAGTCCTGCCTGTTTTTAATGCAGCGCTGCCCGAGGGCATGTGGGTTTATGACATTTGCAAATCCTTGTATTCCATTTTATTTCCATTTTACAGAGTGTCCCAACATTTTCAGAGTGGGGTTTTCACAGACTTTAAAGTAAGTTACTAATTTATTTTTGATTCATATAATTTAAAACCTCCTTACACAATGTTATTAAAGATAAATAAATAAATATTAAAAACGCATTACTGTGGCAGACAGTTAGGTGACATGCTCCCTGAGCACTGTAGTTCATTGTGACTCAGCACACCTAATTTGTATCCATAACTGCAAATGGTCCCCAACAAATTCACAGTTCCTGTGATATTTGCTATAAGTGACAGTGCCCAGCTGTCTTGAGAAACTACAGAGCGTGTTTTAAAAAATGAAACATCAGCACTTTGCTACAGTATAGCTCACCTGCGTGCTTAAGTAACTCATATGTCAAAAGACTGCAGGGATTCAATTCTGCGCCAAACTAGTTACTGTGTGTTTTTCCCCTTTACTCTCTACGCCCTTGAACTCCTTAATCTTTATTTAAAAAAAGAAACTTTAACATTTTTTTAATATAATGAACTACCACTGTTGGTGCTGGTCTTTTTATGGTTTTTGCTGACATTATGGTGGTGTTTTAAATTAAAGCAGCATCATAATTTAGAGCAAATAATGTAAATTTAATCCCTTCCAACTAGAATATATCACCACAGCCATATATACTTTAAAGAAATATTTTTTTTCTCTTTTTTTTGCCCTGTTTTTTCTATTTGTATTTTAGCTCTTCTGACAGAAATGTGTAGCTCTATAGCTGGCTGCTAAATGCTCACCTTTGTTCACTAAACGTTCCCTACCCACGTGCTGGGCAGGTAGAATTCATTAGATTTGTACTGTGCAGGTTCAATCACAGCAGTGAAACTATAGCTTAAAAAAACTTCCATGGAGTCAACAGATTGTCTTCCACAGCCAATATTCAGCGTCATAAAACCCTCAGCCACTTATAGTCGGTAAACTCTACATTCGATTTGCCTCACCATTACGCAGAGTAATTATTGTTATTACATTTCTTTCTTACTTAATTGGAGATAATTTATCGGAAGTCCAGGAGTAGGATCAGTCCACATACTTCCGATCACATGTCTGTAAAAGTGTTCCTGTTCTTATTTCCATGCCCCGCCCTCACTTCCCAGTTCTGTTTTTCCTTGGCACCAGAAGGATCTGCTCAGCCCAGGAGCTGCCGCTGGTCCTCAGTGAGGCCTGTGGTCTCAGGCCTAGATCGTTGCTAGCCATCCATCCATCACCCCTATCATTAAACATCTAATTATGTTCTAGGTTGCGGTTCTTGCTAGTGAATCTTCTTTTATACATGATAGAATCCGTCATATTTTTATTTGCATGTTGCTTACTAATGCTCGATTTACCTGTGTTGCCTTAGGAAACCTTGGCATACATGTAATTTTTGTGCAATGATTTGCAGCATGTCACTGAATTAGGGTGTTTCAACTGCTTTGACAGAATGTGTGATTGGTTATAATAGCATTTTTTTTAGCTATGACATTATCTGAAGAAAAAAGAAAGAGCAAAAAGTCCTATAATGACCAACTTTATCTGTTGGATATATGTGCAGATTTCTTTAATAAGCCATCATTACAGTGTGAAAAACCATATTTACAGGTTTGATGGCAATAATTGCCTATGGCAGGCAGCCTTATTATCTAGCCTAGAAACCTGGACAAGAGGCTCTGTGGCACTGTAGTTCAGCTTCTCATTAGCCCCTGCTGCCCTACGTGACAGGTATAGACGGTGGCAGTGGTCAAACTTCATTTGGTTTTTACATGACACGTTACATGCTGCATATGTTGGACAATCTCTTCACCTTGCAGAGACAAAAATAACTCTGAAATAATTACCAGATATGTCAAGGTGTAGAAGTTGAAGTGAACATAAAGGACAGTGGGATAATACATTCATATGTTGTTGTTTTTTTCTCCATTTTATTAGGCTGGTTTGAGAGTGGATTCGGGATTATGAATGATGCAGAGATGAGGAAAGCAGTAAGGGAATATCATAATTGGTAATCATTTCAATGATGCTCTCTAACTTTATTGTTGAAATAATAACCCTGCCCCCCCTTTCTGTGTCCATATTTTTGTTATTGCCAAAACAATTTTTATCTCCACTGAATGTCAGTAACCATAACCCAATATTAACAATAAGAAAAAAGAAGGGGTGCTGCCCATAAAGGATCAAACCAGGAATCCTTTCCTCATCTGGCTTCATGTACCCTAACATTGGTAATCTTACTGAGGAATCACATGAAAATGGTTGTTGACCAAGGTGGGCCATGTCTTTCCCAGTGAAAATGATGGTGTTGGCAGCATATCACCAATGAAAACTGTTTTTGCAGCCAAAATAGTTTTGTGTGAGTGTGTTTACTAGGGAAAGTTCTGCATGAACCTGTGTGTGCTTTGAGCACTTTGCTCAGTAAGACTAGAAATAAAGCCTAAATAAAGCCTGGGGGTGGGCGGAGGGGAGTTGGGGATAAAACTGGTGTCAGGCAATGGACTTATCAGCGTCACTGCCCCACCTAAAGGCATGAGAAGATGTGATCTTAAGTAGAATTAAATTAATGTATTGTGTAAGTATAATTAGCCTATATTTTTTCTTTGTAAAACACTTTTAGCCTTATTCTCTGTGTTGTTAAACTATTTGAGAGCGAGTAAAGAACAAGTGTATAATTTGGGGATAATATCACTATATTTAGGCTTAAAGAACAATGAAATTGATTCAAATGAATTGCTTGTAGCCAACAGGAAAAAAAAAAAAAGAAAGTTGGTCCTGATAATCTATTTTTCTTACTGATGCTCAGAGAAAGGCAAGCCTTTAGAGAGTCTAAACTGGAGTGTCTCCGTGGAGAATGTCAAAGAATTGATTGGTCAGTAGGCAGCAGTGGTTTTGTTCCTGTATGTCAACCCTAACCTGCTGTCACAGCAGGTTAGGGTTGCACCTGACTAAGCTCCAAATCCTGCTTTGTAGTTCAGGCCTCTGACTACTGAGGCACATCAGAACAAACACAAACTGCTGCTGTGGCGCCCAGAACACGCAGACCCTCGCATCACCATATCAACTGAAAATGATTTGTAGCCAGTTGTTTCTATTGAACATAACTTATTCCACATCAGTACTTGGAGCAACAAAGTTACAAGATGACCAAGCATGTCTGACTAGTTCATTGCTGAAGTCGCTCAAAGACTTGTTAACATAATCTGAAGGCTTATGATTGGTTGACACGTTACTGCGTAAATCTCTGAATAAAAAAATATATAGGCCAGCTCAGCTTTAGTTGGTCGTCACTAAATCTCACACATCATTTTGCAGCTTTGTGTTTCCAGCTTAGACTGAAAAGACTGCTGGCCTGTCTCTTTGTCTCTTTCTCACAGTGAAGAGCTCAGAGGAACCCTGTTAGCATCACTGCTTTCACTCCCCAGTTGCTCATTTGGAATAGAAACAATCCATATAAACCCACCACCAGATGCTACTTAAAGCAGCCCTTCTTAAGTGTCACAAATTTGGCTGTTATAATAAAAGAGATTTAGACATAAAGAATTGTCCAAAAGTCCTGTGAGGAATACACTGGTGCATTGCTAAAACTGTAATGAGAGGAAAAAAACAAACTTCCACTTGTAGATGACATCAATGCAAGCAGACCAGCAGAGAAAATATAGAATGATTAAATTTTGACAGTAAGATAGTAGAAATGCTTTGCAGATATGAAAATCCAAGTTCTAGTAGATCACAGAGAAACTATTTTAGTTATCTATGTATTTAGTTAAAGGAAGCAATGTGGGCACTTCTTTCCATGGCTGCTTTGCTGACCTATATTCAGCAGAACATCACCCACACCAAGAAGACATCGGCTTCTTTCTCAGCAGTAATAATGTACAACATCTCACTAAAGAACACCCAGATGAACTCTCTGCTGAACTTAATCACATGTCCAAGAAAGCTTCACTGCCTGATGGCTTCCCTGCTGAGTTCTATAAACACTTCTGGATCGCTGTGCTGTAGCATCAGCGTTCGCCAAACAACTGAACTAAAACAGCTGAAATAAATGTGGACTTTTGGCCTTTTTGCTGACACAAATCGTTTTCCTGTTTTTAATGTTGGAAATTCTTCACTAATCTTCCCTCTGGAATTGGCTTTGAAAAGTCTTATATTTCAACTCAGACGCCAGTAGCGGCAAAACTGCTTAAGAATTTCCAAAAAAGAGGCACATCTTTTGTTGAGGCACCAGAGTAAAACTGTTGCATACAAAGTAATGCCTATGTTCATGCGTTATTCAACATTGCAAAATTATTCATATTCTGGAAGTATTTTACAGTGCAAATAAATGATCTACAAAGGCAGTCGCTGTGCTGATGTATTCAGTGTTTGCATCCAAGGTTGTAATTTTCATCACTGAATCCCTCCGGTTTACGGCTAATATTGGCAAGTCTATAAAATTCATGAATGACAGCACAGATTACTCTTTCCCAGGACTGCTTGCATCAAAGACTGACAGTTCACACACATAAATAGAGATTTTAACTTTTTTTTTTTTTAAAACATTGATCTTAAAATCCTTGATTTGCTAAGGGATTTTTGGAGCAGTCAAATAAAAACAAATGGATGTAAGGGAGCGGTTGTTCCTGTGCGAACTGTGCTCGCTGTTAGACGAGCACAGCTCAGGTCCGAAGCGCTTTCTCAGCTGCTTGTTTGAACTTGTCTTGTCTGCCTTTAATGGAATCCATTTCCCTTTGGCCCACTTTGTGGTTGTCACTCCCGATTTTAAATAGAAGACAGAAGATGGTGAAGTGTGGTAGATTGTAGTTAAAAAGAAACGGCAGATGATAGTAAATAGTCCAATGGTATAAGTTATGTGTGACAAGCATGAAGAAAGAAATGATGAGAAACATAATGGCAGAGCCAAACTTTTTTCCTTTTTTAAGCTATTCTGACAGAGCCCATCATTTCTGCTACAAAGAAGCTGCTGCCGTGTTATCTCCACATTGCGATGACTGAAAACAGTGCTGACACAAACTGAACATTTTAACAACTAATGACAGGCTGGGATAGTTTTGACCTATGTGTCTAAAAGAAACAAAGACAAAATTGCATGAAAATCTTCTTTTTTGCAACAGAACAACTTCATGAAGTTAGCGATGGCAGGAAAACCCCTTCCTCCAGAGGTGAAAAAGTTATGGAAAAATAAAATAAATTCTGAAGCAATTTGTGCATAAGGCTTCCTTTATCTTGGATTGTTGCACAACAAAAGATGCCTAAGTGCTACTGCTTCAGTAAAGCAATTTGATCTTTTAAACCACTTAATGTGGTAGGACATCATTGGCTGTAAACTGCTAGCGATTGCTGCCTCTGATGGGTTGAGTCATAATTAGCGTTCTGCCTTTTTTTTCCCATGTACATTACTGAAAATGTGAAAATGGCTTTAGAGAAACCCTTATGTAAAAATATTTTCATTCATTCTCCTTTACTTATCCCGTTTTAAGGGAAAACTGTCTGGCACACGGCATAAAAGAGGGATTGTTCAGCAACAACGTCAGCACGGAGACCGGAAAACGACCGAGCGTTGGACCCGAGCATGTACTGTGTGCCAGGCTGTTATGATCTGATAAATGGTAAATGTTCTGTGCTTATGTAGTGCCTTTTAATCTTAGTAGTTCTACAAAGCACTTTACAATGCTTCTCAGGAACACACACACACACACACACACACGAGTGTCCAAAGACACACTGGCACACATGCAGACAACAGTCACTACTGAGGGCATCTTGTTTTTGGCCATCATCCATCCCTCTGTCCCTATCTGAGGATGATATTTAGTGCATGCTTTAAGGATTTTTTTTTTCTTTTCAGAATTGGCACAAATGAACTTCAAAAAGTACTAATTAGACTTTGTTTGTCAAGGTGGAGGTCGCTGTGACCACCCACAACATATTTGTGGAAATAACTAAAGAATTTGTATGCTAGTTATTAAAAATATATATTAAAATTATAAAGGGAATATACTATTTATTTTTAATTCTTTGCATTTCTAGTCATTCATCATGAAGGGGCTGAATGGTAGGCTCATAAATTTGGTTGTATGCTGGATTTGTGATGCTAGTCATCGTCACAGGTGATCAATCACAGTTTCAGGTTGTGATCTAACTGTAGGTATAAATGCAGAAGTCACTTTAGTCACTAGAAGCCAGTTATGCAGACTTTGTGGCTCAAGGTCCAACCATTTGTGTCCCAGCAAGAACCTTCTGTTCAAGTCAGTTAGATCATTTCCTCTTGCCATTTTTTAAAATTAAATAAATATTGACATTTTATACAAAATCATAATCAGATGGGCTGCACTGCACGACTGGACGTTCACTGCCTTATTGAAATGAGCAGTGCACTTGCATGGAAGCATCTGTATTTGCTGGTTTTCTCCACTCATTGTCATTTCATTTTAATAAAATAATAAATTGCATTGTAAACAAGAGAAGCTCAAAAACAAGTATTCTGTTGAAAAATAGGTATGCTGCATAGTGGATCACCTTGCCAGAAATTGTTGGGTGCATCATTATTCAGCCCTGGCTAAGGCTCAGTGAATCAGCTGGGTGGATTTTGCCCTCTGTCCACAGCCTGCCAGATGAAACACCACTAAGCATTAAACATCTGCTTACGGTCACTAGTAAGTGCCAAAAACCATCACAGTTAGGACCAAACTTGCCTTTAAAAAAAAAAAGAGAGGTTGCCTGTTTACAACTAAAGAGAATGGAGGGAGAATAAATGAAAGGAACAGCAGAGGGATTTGGAAGGTGGGTTGCTACCTGCAGAAGATAGTGAATGGACGGTGAATGAGGTGAAGGAGGACATGGGATTGTGGAGAGGAAGAGGTCACTGAGAAATGGACACAACAGACAGAGATCTTGATGATCAGGCTTGAATAGTTAAAATGGAATACAGCTGGAAAACTTGGAACTAGAGAAAGTGTTCATTAAGAGGAGCAAATTTGCTTTGGGGTTTTGGAGTGGTATAATGGAATGTCATCCATCTATAGCAGCCTTCAGGGACTTCATTAAAATGTATCAACAAATGCAGATTGGGACTCATTTGGACAATACATTAGATCCAGCACGCCAGGACAGAAAGAGACCGAGCAGCTGTCTTGCTTTGAGGTCCTCTATCACTTTGTTTATGCACAATCCATCCACAGAAGTAAAGAAAATTATTGCTGTTGACAGTGTGGCCCCAAAGAAAAATAACGTTGTCTAGCTTGAATAAATATTGGCTCTTCTGCTTGCCTATTGGCGTTGCTTTGTGACCCTGTTTAAACATTTTGCTCCACAGGGTGAAGCAGTAGTATAGTCATTTGTCTTTTAACTCTTGTTCTCTATCTTGTTGGCGAATTATCTGAAATGCACAATTTCTGATCTTCAAAACAGCCCCTCATTTGTGATGCAACACGCAATTTACCATCATAAAACAAAGCAGTATTGTTGTGTACAATTTACACAAATTGCTGCAGCTGAAGTGTATCATTTTACAACATAAATTACCGTACACAATGCCTGTGTGTTACTTGCTTTCATATGAATTGCAGCAGATTTTGTCACATCACCACCACTTGGGAGCAACAATAGAGTCCTTCATTGCAAATGTGGTCAGTTGGTGCCCCGGTGACTCGCCGCTGATGGGGGCAACACGTATGCCCTTCCTTATGGTGTCTGAGCAGAAACACAGTAGTCGGGGGAACTGGGGCACGGCGGTGGCAGCAGTGCACAACACTCAACTCAGCAGGCAGATTGGGGAACAGCTGCTTAGAGCAATTTGTTTGACAAGTCAGATAGTTGCGGCTGGAGAGAAGGGCAACAGGACCGCTTTACCTTCTGACTCTCACTGAGGATTTGGTGTCCGCCACGGAACCCGTGGACTCTGTCCTTGCCTCAAAAGACGTTCGGATGGTGGCAGTTAGGCCTAGCTGAGAAGCTGGCGGCAGTGGATGTGGCGCAGCAGTATCCAGAGTGCTGGATTGTGTGCTCACTTCCCGCCAAGGGATAGTACTGCTGCTGCCAAGGGCAGGGGGAAGTTAGTTGGGCATGCTTCAGTAAACACTTAGCTTGATTTAAATGCACAAAGGGAGGAATGTTGTGAGTTGTCCTGGAGGAATTTTCTTCAAACAGAATCTGCAATTGTTTTAATGTGTCACTGGTGGGGTAAATATTCTGTGTACTTATCATGAGGGATTCTAGATGCTGGATAAGCATTTGGTGCCACAGTAGTACATGGGCATTTGCCAGGTTTTTGTATGTGCTGTACATAATTTCCATGTGTAAATTACAGACAGTAGCTGGCTCGTGAGAAAGTATGCGAGTGTGCAAAGTATCAGTTTAGCAAATGTTGAAAGCTCTGCACCTGCATGTTGTTTAAACAGCCAGCTTTGCAGGCACAGTGGATAGAAATCATGCACCCAAACACATTTTACAGCAAATGCGTGTGATTAATCCTTTCATTTTCCTGGATTCCAACATGTGAAGCAGACAGCCTGTCGCATTTGCCAGCAAATTATTGTCAACTGCTCGCATCATTCTTTTTCCCAAAGACTGAGAAGAACTTTTTTTCTGCTGATGCCTCAGATTTCTTGTGTCAGAATTTGGGGGGGGGGTGTCACAACAATCGTGATATTTAAAATAGAAAAATAGATATTGTGTCAATAGTGAACATGTTGCAAATGATTTGTAGTAGTTGTTTTTGTGTTTGAATGGTTACAGACTGTCTCCATGCAGTTGAGACAAAGAACCTCATAATGGGGTTACTGTAAGGGAAACACTGTGTGCACATCAGATATCTGAATTGTTGTATCATCTAATAGATTTGAAAACTATTATTCTGCTCTTATTCTGCTTTAAATGTTGTTCCTGCCCCAGTGTATACGTTCAGGGAATCCACTCACCCCTGAGACGACATTGCACTGAAACCTTGACATGCACACATTTTTGGAATAGATGCGCCACGCCCTGAAAACACAGTGAGATAAAATGGTAAAGTGAGCAAATGGAGGGAAAAATAAACACGGCCTCACAGAAGGACATCTGTGCATTTTATTATGCCTGAGCTGACCCGATGGAGGCTCAGAGCTGCTGCAGGACAAATGTGTTTGAGAGGCGGATGGTACATGGATTAGTAAATGAGGATAGTGGGACTCAACAAAGCAAGGGCAATTTAGATTTTCAGCTTTCTGTATTATGTTCTGTCTCACATATAGTGCAATAAAAGTGGTTTCTTTCATTTGCCATAATGTAATTTATTTCCATAATGTAATCTCTACATGGCACTCAGAGGAATACAGAATCTAATAGTCCCTCATCAACTACTTTGAAAAATGTGTGTTTTACCATCAGAGACCATTCTTGACAAATTATGAAAATAGATCAGATGTGGTTTTGTGAAGTATCTGTTGACAGTCTGTACTGTTTATGGGGTTTATGGAGATATTTTTATTGTAGCACACAGAAGAAAAGATCTTTTGTATTCTGTTTCCTCTTTAAAGTCATTCCTTCACAAGAGCTTTTGAGAGAATATTGATTTTGATTGCCTTCAGAGATGGTCTAGTGAGTCTGAAAGGATTCCTTAGAGACTCTTTGACACCCAGGTCCAACTGTTTACCCTTTCTCATTCTGAGCATTAGGAGCTTCAATGTTCCCAGAGCACTAGTAGAGCCACCATTTGTCCTCTGTCAATCTGACAATTGAAGGAGTTTAAAGTAACAGTCTCAAAGATTTCCCTCCTGGTTGATTGGAAACACCTGAAATTTGTGAAACAGCAAATTTAGTTAATACAACCTGTCAAAAATTTCACCATAAGGGGAGCTGGGTACCTTGCTGGGAAGCTGGAGGCGTGGAGTCTTCCATCTGCTCTTCCTCTGACATCTGATGTTTGCTTTCCGCAAGAAATCCAGAAATTATTACAAATCATTACATATGAAAAGAAGTCTTCTTTTAACTAAAGTGGTCCTAATTTAAAATGCCTTTTACTGTGAACCTACTGTGCTATGTTCAGCATTTTTTTTTTCAGGAACATTGCCACAAACACATTTCTAAATAAATATGTCTTTCCTTATCGGGCCATAGGATGAATCAACACTGTGTTACCTCATTCGATTATGACCTAAGAGAAATACATTCAAATGAAAATCTTTGATTGCCACTTTAAATGAAAGCTTCTTGCCCTACCGCCAGGCACGTTGAGTCAGCCTATGAATGATCAGTGATTACGCTTTAATGGAATGCTTTTTATTATGCGCTTGTGTTTATATGTATAGCACAGCATAAGATTCACTGAGGGTGTTCCATAGCCGTTTCCTCCCAATGAGTATCCCTTTCCAGTAGATATTGTGTTGACGAACATGCATTCACACCTACCTTGTCACCATCCTGGGCCCTGACATGGCAGTTCACCTCAAAGATGACGTTTCCCCATCGTTTTTCCCTCCTCGCTCTTGCCTGGCCTGTGGGCCCTGCTGGCAGCTGTCAGGCCCAGAGTGGCATATAGCAAGGCATCAGACGTCCTGGCATTTTGCCTTCTCTCCACGACAGCCGCTGACTGTCAATGGCTACCAGCCTGACAGTCTTTCACCCAACTTTGCCGTGTTCTGGGTTCCAAATGTTATCATTACTGCAAGGAGGGATGTCATCATTTTCTCCCCTTGGAACATGGAAGCACTCCCAGCAAAGTGGCAGCAGTGCAGTGGCATTCACCGTTGTGTGAATGACAAGATATTATAGCAGCTGTAGCGACAATGGTTCATGCACACCAGGGGCCATAAAAGTGATTCATATGCTGTCTCCCTCTGTTTCTAAGACAAATCTACAATTATATGACTCAACCTTCAATGCCCTTTAGTTGGGGAAATGGCCTCATGCCTGGAGACTGATGTCTTTAAAAAAAAAAAAAAAAGGAAAAAAGCTGCAATTCATTGGTGAAAGCGAAGAAGTGAGGAAATAATGGGCAGGAAAAAATCTTTAGGGGGAATTGCTTTCTCGCTGAGAGGCAGCACAACCAAGGCCAACCCTCATGCCATTCAATCAGGTTGTAATTCAGTTGTCAATATGGCCTTAATCACTGCACTTGGGTCTGGTTTGCTTTTCTATTCCTCAAATACATTTTTAAAAAAAAATTACAAAAGAAGTGACTTCAGAGTATTTTGGGGGGGGGGTATAAATGGGTTAAATTTGGAGAGAAGAGAAGTTTAACGTGCAGAGGTTCAAAGTGATTGCTTGTGAATAAAGAAATTGAGGAAGGCAACCCACTGCAACAAATAAAGCACCTGATCTGATAGACTCCTCTCTGGAACAGGTCTATCTCAGATTAATGGCGAAGGGAGGGACAGTGACTTTGATTATTATTTCCCTTGTCCTGCACTCCATTTGTCCACTTTGGTCTCGCGGGTATGAGTCACAGAACAGTCTACCAATGCCTGTGATTACCTGATTTCAATTTGTTCTCTTTTCAATTGTGCTGCCGATGCACTGGTCCATCAGTCAAACACACAGAGCACCTTTTCTTTTGTTGACAGCAGCCCAGTGAAAATTGCCACCTGAGGAGAGGACCTAAGAATGTGGTGCTTGATGAGGAGTGCCATTCAGTATTAAATTTTCCGCTGTGGATGGACTTCAGTATTGTTTTGCTTTTTCTTTCTTTTTCTTTTTTTAAGATGAGAGTGGACGGTTTATTTGTGCTGTCATAGTGTATCATGGTTATTTTAACTGTCCCCTCAATCTACAGAAAGCAGAGGCGGCAGAGAAGGACACTTGTCACTCTTTAAATCAGTTTGCATTGGTTGAAAAATGTCTGATGTGTTACTTTCACATAGATAAATGTACATGTGTTCACACACGCGGATACTTAACCCCCCTACATTCACACAAGCATGCTTACACACATGGTTCCTCACTCTGCTTTTATTACTCCTGCACGCTCTCAAACATCCGCATGCACTCGAGCTGTGTTTGCTGCGAGCAGAAGGAGAAAGAAAAAGATGAAGAATGAGCCAAATAATGTCAGACTGAAGGCAGCACCCATCTAACGCATCAGTGGGTCCAAGGTGTGCAAGGACGGGGTGGAGGTTTTATGACTGCTGCCTGAACATAAATACAAGCTGGGAGTCTGTAGTGGAAAAGATGTCTGTGGGCAAAAAAAAAAAAAAGCACATTTTGCAGAAATTGAATGTAAATGCTTTGAAGCAAATTCAGACTGGGTTCTATCGGCTTTTCATCTGAAGCCAAAACTTTCAGTGAACAGTATTTTTCAAAGGTTGTATCCATTTTGCTGTACACAAAATGAACACACACATACACAGCTGTATTACCTGGAGTTCCTGGTAACTCCCTCCAGCACAAGAAGCCCACTCTGCGCAACGAGTAAAGCCTTAAAAAAAAAAAAGCGTTGCAGTGTTAAAACTGAAACGATGAAGGCCGTGAATTTCCTACTGCCTCCAATAGTAAATTAAAAATATACATCCATGTAATTTTATATGATCCCCCAAATTATGGTCAGCATTTTTCATATCCAACATAATGACTTTACTAGGTTATGCTGCACAAACATTTATCTATTCTTTTTAAATAACAGAATAGGGCTTGTTTCTAACTATAGTGCTTGATTATTACAAGTGCATCCTGTATGCAAGTACTGTAATTACAGAAAAACTATAGTTATTGGCTTTTCTGTCAACATGAAGCTATTTTTAAAAATGCAATAAAAATAATAGATATTAGAAGTGGAGTAACTAAGTACTTGTAGTAATACTGCATTCATTCCAATTCTGAGGTTAAGTTTGAGGTACTACACCTGAGTATTTTTATGTTATGGCAGATATAACGTACACATAGTTTTCATATTCATGTGATTTTTGTCACTGACTCATTTTTGCAGTTAATTTTTAAAGGCTGATGAATTTCTGCCATTGCTGTTAATGTCAGTGATTACAGTGCTGTGCAAAAGTCTTTAGTCACCTTCATTTCTTGGAAAATGGGAACTAGATGCAATGATTTCTTGGAACCTGTGCAGCCATACATGTAAATACAGTTTATAAGGCAAAAACAGAGTTTGTACAATTCTAATGAAGCAAATCAATATTTGCTATGACCGTCTTTATTCCTCAGCACAGTCTGAACTCTCGTGGGCAGCATTCATGTAATTCCTGTAAGTAGTTGTCAGGAATAGGTCTCCAGGCTTTTTGAAGGACAGTAGATGTTGGCTGCTTTTTGTTACATTTTCTATCAAGATAATTCCACATTGCTTTAATAATGTTGAGATCTGTGCTCTGGGATCAAGTTCCATTGTGTGTTTTCTATCCAGGTATGCTTTTACTGTATTGGCAGTGCATTTGGAATCATCGTCATGCTGAAAAACGTCACTGGCAGTCAGATGCTTTCCAGGTGGTATTCAGTGGTTGATCAAAATCTGATCATATTTTTTTGTGTTCAAAATTCCATTAATTTTCACAAGATCCCAACACCACTGGTTAAAGTGGAGCCCCAAACCATGACAGAGCCTCGACCATTTTTGCAGATGGCTCAGGACACTCATCGTTGTACCTCTCCTCACCTCCTCTGTACATATTGATAATGTTTTGAACCACAACTTTCAAGTTTTATTGATTACTTCATTAAACCTGTTGCCGCTGATTTTCAGTCCAGTTCTTGTGTAATTTAGCAGACCTCAGCCTTTCCCCCCTGTTTCCCTTCCTTAAGAATGGCTTCTTGACAGCCATCCACCCTTCCACTGAGACCTTTTCTGATGAAGCTTCATCGAACACTAAATGGATCAGCTGAAGGGCCAGATGCGCCTCTCGGATCCTGTGTCAGGTCTTTGCTGAATTTCTTTCCTATTTCTTACAGACATCACTTTCAGATACTTTTTAGGCCTGCTGTTTCTTTTTTGTCCTCCAATTTTTGTTAAGGACACACTGCACAGAATGCTGAGATATGGCAAGTTTTTGGCAGATAGCTCTTTGGAAATCTTCGTGTTGGTGCAAAAATGCTATTTTATGCCCCTCAAACTGTGTTATCTTTGGCATTTTTCAGATTCAACTAAAGTCATTGCAACAAATAATGTGTTTTTTCTCACAGGCTGCTAGTAAAAAAGTGCCTTAAGATTAATTTATTATTGGTTCTTTGCTACATTTATGTGTAGGTACAACACTGGTTCAACCATTGAGATACAGTTGGTGCCACTTTAAAAAAAAGTTACAAGAAGCTCCAGCTCTTTGGAAACAACATATTAAAAATGAGGTGTTACTCAAGAATTTTGCACAGTACTGTATATTCTCAGTATTTTCTACTGCTGCAACTTGTGTCATTCTGTCCTCTTTGTATGTTGTAAAAATTGTTTCTAGAATTCTATTTAATCACAGTCAAAAGATTGAAGGACTGGAAAAAATGCGGCTCCCACATTAATGCATCATTCATAATAATCCTCTAACCTGTAGAATGAGTACTGTACTTGTGACTAAGCAGCTTTACATTCAGGTTTGCTGATTTCAATTGAGTAAAGGATTAGAATATGTCTTCCAGCACTGTTTGGTATATCCATCCATCTTCTTCTGCTTATCCTTTTTGGGGGGGGGGCGTCTGGAGCCTATCCAGAGGCGAGAGGCGGGGTACATCCTGGACAGGTCGCTAGCCTGTTGCAGGGCTAACACAGAAAGACGCACACTCACACCTATAGCCAATTTAGAATCACCAATTAACCTAACCCCAGTAACTGCATGTCTTTGGCGTGTGGGAGGAAACTGGAGTACCCGGAGGAAACCCACACAAACGCGGGGAGATCATGCAAACTCCACACAGAAAGGTCCGGGACAAGATGGATTCACGCCCAGGAACTTCTTGCTGTGAGGCTACAGTGCTAACCACTGCACCACCATGCTGTCAGTTTGGTAAATCCGTATCTAAAGAAATGTTCAATTCAATAAGGCGAAGCATGGAAACATAATATTAAACAAGACTTGAATACTATTTTTGGTTGACTAATTCTATTATCTAAATGCTATCATGAGATTGATTAAGTTTATTTGGAAGTTTGGTTGTCAGGTTTAATGAAGTTTATATGGGGTTAATTTGTCTGGTTTGTAGTCGTCAAGCAACATCCTGCTTTTCTAATTCAGTAGTGATTACTATCCATCAGGGGGAGCTGCTGTTCATCCTCAGCCTCACTGTTTTCTCAAGGCCACTGCACTCACACACGCACGCACTCTGTTCCTTTTCACAACTATTTGTCATCAATTTTCACAGATATTGATCTGTGGAGGTTGTACCCTTGGGCAAGGTGATTTTACACATACCCCACTCTCTCCCCACCCCCCACCCCCCACTTCAACTCTCCAGTCTCAGCCCAGTGTCACATTCACTGTGCTTTCGGGAATGAGAGGAATCCCACTGGATTTGTCTCTGACTGCTTGTCAGTATTGCTAATGTCAGCGTCTGATTGATGTATTAGGCCACTTGCGCATAAGCATGCATATCAAAGACACAAATATACAGGCTTGAGCGTTCTCTTTCACACACAAATGCTGCGATATAGTGTAGATAGACATTTAATCATAGGCAATTTTCTGCTGGAAATAACCGCATTCAGGGCTCATGTGAAGAAATTGATCAAAGGATCCCTGTGACGCCTTTGTTTCATTCACTAAAGCCCTGTTAAGAGAACCTCTGGTGTGACGACTCATGCACCAGCATGAGTAGAAATGTTGTATTCAAAGCTCATTTAACCCTTTGCCATATTAACAGCTCAGCAGTTACACGAGGGATATTGATCAAACACATGGACCTTTCATGGCATTTTACAACCACTCTGTTCTTTTATTATTCTACAAAAAATGTTTAAATGTGCCCAAATATTTCACAAAAGCATACAATTATCCCTCGTCCAAAGATGTTATATTCAACCTGCTGAAAACTGGGTTTAAATTAGGGTTTATAATGTAATTTCATGCTTTCATGTGTCTTTAAACCTGTATAAAACAGTGGCTGTTATATAGGTAGCTGTGAAACTGCAAGTTACTGCAGCATAGTGAGGAGCAGTTGTGTAATGCAGAATAGCAAGATGGGAGCAAAATGCACAAGTACACATTTTACAATGTGCCAAGAGCAGGAAATATTATGTTATAAAAAAAGGATCCAGGATGCTAATATGCTGACTCATTTAAAAATCAATTCCTAAAGGAATGCAAATAAATTATTTGCTTAAGGGAACTTTCAAAAGTAAAATTATCCATATCCTTCTTTGTGATTACTTTTCATTTGTAATAAAACAATTACATGCACATATAATGTGCGACAAACTCATAACAAGTGGGAATGAATAATGAAGGAGGAAATCTCACACCATTCTCCTTAAACAGCACAAACTTTATACATCCTCTAACTCAAATAAGGGGATATTATTCTCGGGGCAAGACTTTCTTATTGACTTGCAGCTTAAAAAAAAAAAACAAAAAAAAGCAAACAAAAGAACAAAAAAAACAACAGAAAAACACACAAAACCAGAAAAGAATCAAGCACTCTCTAGCCTGCCTAATGAGGTGATAACTGCTGCAAGCATAATCAGAAAAACAGTTTTTTTTCTGGTGCTATTGCTGTTTATGGACTGTTTTAACACAGCCTTGATTAAATTTGCTCCTTGTAATGCTCAGAAAACAGTCAGTATTTAACATTTTGTGCAAATTTCCGAGCAAATCTGTGGAAAACCAACAGAAATCAGCTGTAGCTTCAAGTGTTTGATAGGGTCACCACCCTTCACCCGAATACGCTCTTAAATTGAGTTAAACAAACATGTTCGGTCTTGGTGACACATGGATTAGAGCCTCAGCCTCCACTCTACCAGCAGCCAGGTGCAGTGATGGGGTTTTAGAGAGAGGCAGATGTGGAACATGGTGTAGATTGTTTCTACTGGGGTCAGCATGGCAGTGGCATGAAGTACGCTGAATCTGCAGAGTGACAGGAGGGAGAGAGAAAAGAGACAAACATTGGAAGGCAGTTGTATCTCCGTGGGTGATAATATGTTTGTTTGTGTGTGTGTGTGTATGTTTTAATAGGGGGAGAGTGGCTGCTTTTGTGTTTGTGTGCAACTATAGAGTGAGAATCTCACCTGCAGACAGATGGAGGCAAGGTAATTGTGTTTCACCCTGCCTCGTCTCTTCTGTGATGAGTTACTGCACACAGCGCCTGACCAGCAGGTGGGTGGAGGGGAACCACAGGAATTAGAGAAATAGCAGGATACCATTTAAACAACACAGTGTGTCTGGACAGGACTCCGTGGTTTACGCCTCCTGTTGTTTGTGTGGATTGCAAGTTCTGATTTTGCTATTTCCCGAACGCAGCATGAGTTGCTCCTTTGTGTACACACAAGTGCATGGTTTTCATCAATAATAATTGCTATGCACGGGCAAAGCGCTACTCTGCCTGATTCCTCTTTCGTTTGAGCATTAGCATCAGCTGTCTGTGAAGACAGTGTAACTCTGAAGATCTTAGCTAGCAGTGTTGCTATGCAGATACAAAACCATAAGTTAATTATGATTGCTAGTAATTCTCTTGTTACTATTGACAGATCAGTCTTTTGTTTTTCCTTTTTTTTTTTTCCCTTCAGAAAAATTTGACAGCAGTTGAAACTAATAGGGGGGAGTTTGTACAGGGGCAGCTGTGCCCTGATAGCCATGGCAGCCCCATCATTTTAGCTCAGTATTCACTCAGTGTTAATACACAGTGCCTACACAGTGCCGTAGGCCGCAGAACTGATCAATAGCAGGGAGGCTGTGAGAGAGATTAACAAACAGAGACACACACACACACACACATGTACATATGAAAAGAGCTTTTTATACAACACACAACTCTTCAAGAGTTCTAGAAGAAGGTAATGGGATTATAGATCAATAGAGAATTGTAAAGACTGAAATAGCCCTCTGATCTAACAAAGGGAGCATTTCCTAGATTGTGACACAGTTAATATTTTTTTTGGTTATTCTCACCAATGAGGTGTGATACAAGATCTGTATTAATCATGATATGCTAATCATACTATTTTCCCTTCAGAGAATCTGGTTTTCATTTAATGTCAATGCAGATTCAGTGTTTCTTTAAAACTGTGCAAATGGCTCCACTTGCATGCATGGAAAGCTGCAGTTTCGTTTCAAGCATGCTCATATGAATGCATGTCCGCGCACGATGCAAATATCTTTTCCAAGCTGCAGTTCAGAAATCACCATTGCTTGTTTATCAAATGTAATAAGTAATTGTATTCCAGTCTCACTTTAATCAGCCACAAAGTCACAGAACAGCAGCACATCACTGGAAGTTGCTGTCAAGCAAGCAAGGCACAGACAGACCAAGAGATGCACTATTCAGTTAGATTAGGCAGACATGCAGACACAGAGGTATGCACTGCAAGCTCCACATCAACTTAGCTTTACCATTATTTACTGAAATCATCAGGGGAAGGAACACAAGTTTATATGATTGCTGTACCCAGAATTCATTTCCATTATGGTTTTTATTTATTTACTTTCTTCATGGCCAGAAGCAAAGCCATGCATCATCCTCACCTTTATTGACAAGCGTGGAAGCCAGGACCCTTGCCTAGTAAGATTGTAAGGTTTCCTCGCTCTGCATGATATCAGCAGCATGCGACATACAAATGAGCACTGAATACCCATCCCGCAAATGTCACCATTCCAGATCTTTTTGTGCGCTCCGGGCAGCTGCACTGAAAGCCACTGAGAGCGAAACTGGGCACAGCAGCTCATTAGCAGAGAAGCTCCTTATGTGAAACCTAAAACAAGGTCCATGCACGGGAAGGAGGAAAGGAGCATGAAGGTGATCACTTAAATTATGCTGTAACTTAGTGAGTTTAATTGCAAACAAATAACCATGGTCGTCATGCAAACCGACACCCTCACACATGAAACAGATACAGTTTAAAAAACTGTTACATAAATAAATGTTACAGTAATAATGTGTAAAGATTGAGGCTGTCTATATGTCTATAAGTATGGATACTAGGATACTGTAACGCTGGACAGTTACGTGACTCAGACTGTCTCAAACTTAATTGAATCACAATGGGTGAGTTAGCTAAAGGTAGCTGAAGTCATGGAGCTTGTTGGTCAACCATAACTCGTATAAGGTGCTCATAAGCAGTGGTGACGGTAAAAGAAGAACAAGTCAAGACCAAAATGTGTGTTCTTTTCAAGCCATCTGGAAACACAAGGAGCCACCAGCTTACATCACTAGTAAATTAGCTGCTCTCCTGCTGTTGCATAAATGTGTGTATGAGTTACCTGTCATGATAGGGGCTTATATAACTGAACAAGCATTTCTTATTAATTTGAGTTTCACCTGCTGTTGCCATACTCACCTTGGTGACCTGTAGTTTTTGCTGATATCTCTTGTGCATCATCATGTCTTGGTTGAACACCTTAAAATCATCCTTAATTTCTTGAGTTTGTATTAGTCTGCACTTTAGTATTAGTAATTTTCCAGGACTGGTAAGGGGGGGGAAGCAGAACATGATTTGATTTTCTTTTTTAAAGGGCAGATTTAAATCCACATGAGCTGCACGAGCCCTTGTTGACATACTTGAACACTTTTGTCTTCCGCGGATCTGCCTTGTATCAGCAGTTCAGGCTGGTGGTGTGATGGTGTGGGGAGACTTTCTTGGCAGACTTTGGTTCCCTTAGTACCAAATGAGCATTGTTTAAACGTCACAGCCTGCCTGGGTATTGTTACTGACCTTGGCCATCCCTTTATGACTACAGTGTGCCCATCTTCTGATAGCTGCCGATGAGTTCACTGTACTCAAATGGCCTCCACAGTCACCAGATCCTAATCCAATAAAGCACCTTTGGGATATAGACTCACATCGTGGATGTGCAGAACTGTGTTATGCTGTCATGTCAATATGGACCCGCATCTCTGAGGAATGTTTCCAGCACTTTGTTGAATTCATGCCATAAAGAATTAAGATAGTTCTGAAGGCAAAAGGGGGCACGTCTCAGCACTAGAGAGGTGTACCTAATAAAGTGTCTGAGTGCAGGCTTTGTGTGTATGTGCTTAAGATATAACCACCACTGTTTTTAAAGCTGATGGGGTTTTTTTTATGTAACCAAACCCAAATTATTTTTACCATAGAAATCTGTTTCTTTTCCCAAACTCATCAGTGAGCTAAAGAACTGCACTGCTAACAGTGCTGTATTTAGAAGCAGCTCCACAGATTAAATTAAGGAATACATTCCACAGCTGCGATCGGTCTGAGTTATTTTGTTGTTACCTCGTTGTTCCACAACCCTCTGACTTTGGACTAAAGTTTATTGAAAAAAAAACAGTGTCTGGGACAGAGTTAGATCAACATGACAAGTATAAATATGAATACATGTCGCAGGCACAAAAAGGAATTGTTATATGTGATGGACTCAGTACGACTACGAGCCAGAGAGTGAGAGGACGAAATCACCACAGGCCTACAGAGGGAGAGAGAGGGAGTGAAGGCAACAGCACCAAGGCACAGAAGTAGTAATTGATGTTTTGGCATTTTCATGTCAAATATATGTTGACTTCCATGTGGACTTGAATTATTGATTATAAGAGAAAAAGTAGAAAACAGAAAATGCTGGCCTGTCTATAATTTTAGGGATTTATTTGACACCTTCAGTAGATTTTTAGGTCATGGAATGACAGCAGAAATGGGCGCCAGCAACATTTCTCTCCAGTCATTGTAGTGTAGCCCTTTTCTGAAGAAGGCATGAACTTCAAGGTGTTTTCTGCAGTGATGTTTCTTAACCTGGAGTATACACTCACTGACCACCTTATTAGGTATTGCTCAGCCACTCTTTAACACAGATATCATTTAAGCACCACAGCTACCTGAGTGTTGTTGCTGATTATGCCTGTCTCTTTATGACAGCTGTGTACCCATCTTCTGATGCCTTCTAGCAGGATAAGGTGCCAAAAAGCCTTTGGGATGTGGTGGTTATGTTATCATGTAAATATGGATCACAGTTTCTGAGGAATGTTACCATCACCTTGTTGAATCTAAGAAGAATTAAGGTGGGTCCAAAGGCAAAACAGGATCCAACCTGGCACTTGCACGGTGTACCTAATAAAGTGGCTGGTGAGTGGAAAAACTGCAGGTCAAGGCTGAATGTTCTGTGTTAGTGTATAAATATACTGTCACACAAAATTTTAAAAGTTGTCGTTGTTGTTATATTAGGTCAATTAGATTAGAAGATAATTGCCAAAGGGTGGTTTTTTATTTAATTTAATTTGAAATATGCTTCAAAATTGGGGGAATTCTCCTCTTAAATGTATTTTGCACTTTAGGGATGGATGATACTTTACTTATGGATGTCCTTGCATTCTCTGATGAAGGCCTCAGGACAAAAATGTTACCATGCTTGTTGAGGTAGCTCGAGTGAATTTGATTTTTCAACTTTTTCCTGACGTTATGTGTAAATTCTCTCTACGTTGCCTGTGAGTATTCAATGTACCCTGCAAAAGTGCATTATTTTTAGTTTGAATGTGTCTGTAAACTGTTGTTTCACCATAATAATGCTAGCATTTCTTGTCTGAGGATTAATATTTTTAACATTAGCTTTACTTGGACTGCTGGTCCTGTTAGCGTCTGGTGTGTAAGGTTCTTTTAAGTGAATTTCTCTTCAGTTAATGTAGATTTACATTTTAGCTACCAATCCATTTTTTAAACGCCTTCAAGTTCCCATCCAGCCTGTCTGTGTGCACTACAAAGACTTTGTGGAGTAGAGGGAGCGTATAGACTTGCAGAGAGATGGAGCGAGAGCATGCCCTGTTTGTCTAGGTCAGATGTCAGTCCACCTCCTCAGCACTTCTGGCCAGTCATTCCACAACAGTGAAACATAAGGCTGTGCTTTATTAGATCTCTGTAATTATGTTTGGGAATTTCCCGTATTATAAGTGCTAGATTTGAGTGAATGTATTAAATTGTGCACAGCACCTGCAGTCCTGTCCTGCAAGCCCTGATTTAAATCTTGCACACTCTATCTTTGTCTCGCAGCTCCTTAATTATAAGCTAACTAAATATAAAACTCCTTAATTATAAAACTGATCACATAAGTTGAAGATCTACTTTGGTTTTTAGAAGTCCCGTTCGCCCATCTGACATATCAGAAAAGCTGTTTCCAAAAATAGCTTTCATGCATGCAAATATGCCAACGTGCAAATTTGCAAAAAGGATCCATTAACATTAGAGTGTGTTGACAACAAAAAAACGCGCACATTCACTGACACAATCAAGTCAGCCCTGTCACCCAACTCCCTCCAGCTGCTTTACCAGAACCTCTTCTCCCCTGACACACATCAGACACACTCTCCACTCAGATCAGCAAGCATGCAGCACAAACCAGACCAAATGAGAGACCCAGACCGTGCGAATGTCACCATGTGAAATGAATGTTTGCATTAATATTTGATACAGAGTGGAGGCATGCTGCAAGTTTAAACAGGTGCAGCAGCAAAGCAGTCACACTGTGTGAAGAATGAGAGATCTAAACAGACTGCTCCAATGGTCAACTACCTGTAAAATGATTGAAGTAACTCTAAAACTATCCATTTATCCATTAAAGACCATTTACATCATGCTCCACTGCACCACTTCCTTTTATCATACATTATGCTGCCTGTTATAGCATGACATAAACCATGAAGCAGGGCTCGCAGTTGCATAATGCAGATTAGACAAATAAACACAAAAATGTGAATAGAATATTTTACTGCTTTTTGTCAGTAGTGAGAAAAGGCCATTGTGAGACTGTGAGCAGCTCAAATGACTATACAGATCATAAATGCATTACTTACGCAAGCTGTAGTTTTAAAAGAAAATCTGCCTTTACCAACTGTATTGATTTATAACTAATCAGTCCATTTACTCTTCTGTAAATACAACACCACTCAGAAGCTCTTAGTAATGGCCTTGTTTTCGAAAGAAGAGTACATTAATCAGTAAAAGACTGATTAATGGGGTTTCCAGTGATTACATATATTTCCAGATAATTTATAAATTTTGATTGAATATCTTTGCAGATGTCCAGAGGCTCATTCTCAGCAACCATCACTGTTACCTAATGTAAATTTGACATGTTTAAAGGCTAGTCAATCATTAGAAAGAACCTTTTCCAAACCTGTAAGCGTGGCTTAAAAAAACAAAAAAACCTTGTGAAGATTAAATAAGTAATGAAAAGGCTTTTTGAGTGCATGAAGCATCAGCCTCTGTGAGTTTGATTAAAGTCACAAATTGGCCACCAAAAAGATCTTTCTTTTGATTTTTCTCATTCAAAGAAATGAAGATTATAACATGTAAAGAAAAAAATCACAGAAAGAAAAATAAATCTGTGTACATCACTGTCTTCACAAAGCAGCACAAACTGATGAGCGAAACTGGTCTTATTAGTGAAACAGACACCTTAGAGTCCCTCTACTGGCAGCTTCTTTATAGCACCCACAAAACATTGGTCTCAGTGTTACTAGTGAGGAGACAACTCCAGGCTTCTGGCCTTCTAGGCAAAGTTGCAAAGACAAAGGCATAATTTCCTCTATATGTGCATACATATAATGGACCAGTAATCAGCTGCCTCTCCAGTAAGTTCCTCATCCCGTGTTTGGACGACTCCTGGACTGCAACTAGAGACTGCAGTCCCTGTTCAGCAGACTTGGTCAGCTCAGCATAGCGGTTGTAGATCTCCACCCATTTCAGCTTTTGGTTAGCATGCCTGTCAAGTTTGCAGCTGATCTCCAGAACAGGACAAGTGCCATCATTGCCATCAAAAGTGCAAATAAAGCAAACTGACCGGCCTGCCAGTAGAAAGACTGGAGCTAGCTGTTTCCTATATTAAATTTTCAAAATAAGAGAGATGACATTGTCTAATAATAAATCAATCTCTGTATTGCCTTGGAAAAAAATAATCACAAAATATACCTGCGCAGCCATCATAATACCCGGCTGGCCCATCCAGGTATAATCTATATGTAGCAAACACCGCTGTGTTACTATAGTACTCTATACTCGCTCTCATTACAGTTCAGCATGGGTTGGATGGTTTCTTAGAAAAAGGTTAATGTGTTTTAAAGATGGGGAAACAAGAATCAGCACAGAGTAAATATCTTTTAAAGTGGTTAGAAGAGCGTGTAGGACATCCACTTAGACAAAGCTCCACTGAAGGAGGTGACAAACTGTTCAGAGACAGCAGAGATGATTTACTGGTTGTGGCTGTCCTGTAGTGGTGGGGAGTCACTTAAGAGTAAAGAGCAGGTAAGAGACAGATTTCATGTAGAAAGTGAGAGACTGCTGCTGTTCAGAGGAAGCTGGATGGACTGACTGCCACAGAAGTGGGATATTATACGTGTGTGCATGTGAGTTTGGGGAAAGAGGGCAAGCGAGCAAAAAACTGGTTGAAGCAAGTGGAAGGAGAGATGACAGGTTAAGAGGAGTGTGACCAGATTTATCGAGTCCTGTTTCAGTTTTTAAAAGCCTGCCCACATTACATTAACTCCAGTGATTTGGGGGGGGGGTAGCGGGGAGGTGCTGTGGTAAATCATGTCCACTTTCATACAGTGGCTGCTCTTTCTTGATGGATTGTGTTTGTTAGTGGAGCCTTGTGTAGAAAGCACACGAAATACCCAAGATATTGCAAAATTTCAAGGGGCAAAAGGAGGTGGACTGTGTTTCTGTGGTAATTGTGTGGCAGGGTTTGATTTGCAGCTTCACACTGCTGCAGTTCAGAGGCACTGCTAATCTGTGGCCAGATAGCCAAGGGATTTTTTTTTAAATGTCTTTTCATCATTATGCTTCTTTTACCCCATTTGAAGCAGAACCTGAAGTATCGGTATTGTTCGTGCTGCTTGCCAACACGTTGCAATTTTTTTCTATAATTCAGTTTGTTTGTTTTTACGCTCAGGGAAAATATGCAAAAATAAGTATTGAGTGTAAATATTCTCAATAATGGGATATTACAGGAGTAAAATGTGCAGGTTGTTTTAAGGAGCGAGTTTGGCATATTACTGTGTGTGTTCATCATAAATACTAGCATATCTCATTTGTTTTGTGACAGCAGAAAGCTGCAGTGCTTGAGTTCTTGATTGAGTTACAGTCCCTTTTATATATAAAGCAAAATGTGCAAGGGGCATTAAACCTTTAAAATCAAAATAATTGTCAACTAGTCAAGTAGCATTAATTAAAATGTCAGTGTCTTTGTACACTAGTAGTGGCAAAGTCCTCTTGAGGAGTTCAGACCCTCAGAAATACCCTGATGTCAGCACAATGGCATGATTTGACGCTCTGGAATTAAAGATAAGTTCATAGTTTCACAGCATGTATTTTCAGCTTTACACTGTCTTTCCCACTGGAACTTGCTGATAAAATGAAATTAGTCTGGCAGCTAATTTCAGTTCATAAACGGTTCCTCTGATCCTCCTGATGCCCGCTATCATGTTGGACACGTGTAGATGTTTGTTAAATTATGCGGAAGTCTGATGAAATCACCTAAAAGGATTTTCTGCTTTAGCCAGTGAAAGCAGAGCAGATGTTGACTGGCTGATTTCACGTTCTCGAAACGGTAAATTAAATTACAAAACTAAAGAAATGACAGCATGCAACAGCAATGGCACTGATTTGGCAGGAATTCCATTGAAACCTTGTGTGTGTGTGTGTGTGTGTGTGTGTGTGTGTGGGCGGGTGGGGGTGGGGGTGGGGTTTGCTCCTGATTCTCAAATACATCTCGACAAGTCGACGTCTTAAATAATGTACCAAAATCATAACATGTGGTTGCTTTAGTTCAATTAGTCACCGGTTCAGAGTCACAGGTGAGCTAACAGAGTAGCACAGTGGCACCCGCCCATTGTTGAGGCAGCGCTGCTGCCTGCCCGTCACACTGTCAGTATTACAGTTATTCGCAGTAGAAAAACCTGAGAGATGCTGTTTTCTGCCCACGTCTCCTTGGTTCCCTGTTGTGACACTGTTTCTTAGTTACAAAAGGCAGGAGAGCTATTAAAATCTCAGTAGCCTAGTTTTAATAGTGTTGCAGACCATAAATAAAAGAAACACTGCAGAACAACAGATAATTATAAATGTGTGAAATTAAATGGCATGTTTTAGGAACATAGTCTATAAAAGATATGTCTCACGCACCAGGCTTGAAGATATGCATATGAATTACAGTTGTCGTTTTTAATCAGTACAAACGGTAATTTCAGATGTCTGGCGGTTATTGTGAAAAAACAGCAACTGTTTTTACGCATTGATTCACTGAGTTAATTTTAATAAGTTGAATTTATTAAGAGTATGGTGAAAAAGTGTTTCCTGAGATTTTTTTCATATTTATCACATTTCCATGTTTCACATCAAACAAATATTAATATCTGACAAAGATAACCTGAGCAAATACAAAATGCAGTTTTTCAATTATTATTTCATTTATTAAGTTGAAGATGTTATCCAAACCTAGCTGTGTGAAAAAGTAACTGCCCCCTAAACCTAATGAGGGGCCGTGCCACCCTTGGCAGCAAGAACTGCAATCAGGCTTCTGCAGTAACTGCCAGTGAGTCTTTCTCATCACCATGGAATGAGTTTGGGCCACTTTTCTTTGCAGGATTGTTGTGATTCAGCCACACAGGAGCGTTATCGAGCATGAACGGCCTGTTTAAGGTCATGCCAAAGCACGTCAATCAGATTAAAGTCCGGATTTTGGCTAGACCACTCCTTCATTCTGTTTTTTTGAGTCATTCAGAGGTGGACTTGCTGGTGTGTCAATGCCCTGCTGCATAACCCAAGTGTGCTTGTGCTTCAGGGAACAAACTGATGGCCGGACGTTCTCCTTCAGGATTTTGTGGTACAGAGCAGAATTCATCGTTCCAGCAATTACAGCAAGTCATCCCAAAGCAGCAGTGATGTTCTTTTTATGAAATGCTGTTAGTTTAATGGCAGATGTAATGGGACTCAAACAATTGTCTCATCAGCCTGCAGAATAGTTTCCCAAAAGTCTTGAGGATCATCAAGATGTTTTTTTTGGCAAATGTGAGATGGGCATTTGTGTTCTTTGTGGTCATCAGTGGTTTTCTCCGCGGAGCTCTCCCATGGATGCCGTTTTTGCCCAGTCTCTCTTTCTTAATGTTGAATCATGAACACTGATCATAACTGAGGCCTGCAATTCTTTATATCAACCTTTTAAAGCCGCGGCACATATTTCCCATTGGGAAAATCAAAAGACGCACCACCCAAAAAAAAAAAAAATGTCACAAAAAGTATATTTATTGAAATATAATGCAAATTTAGTCTTAATTTACTCAGTTTACTTACTCGTGAAACCTGGGCCCATTTAGTTGAACACAAAGCTGATATTCTTGCAGGAACTGAAGAAAGACTCACACAAAGATCTTCCCCAACAGCTCTGAGTCTCTTTTCATCTTTATAGCAGTCATGCTTGAAAAGCTCACCTCGCATAGATAGGTTTTGGAGAAAGAACTTTCATTGTATTGTCTTGAGCTCACCTTTTTTTGTTTTCTTCTGACCACCACTCATGCTAGGGCCTTCGTCTGGGTTGGAATTTTCTCCAGGACCCAGGTTAGATTGACTACTTTTTCTTTTCAAATATTTATCCATCTCTTATTCCTGCAGCATTGTCTCACTTGCAACATGACTCGTATACCTTTGTATTTCTTCTTCATCTTTTTCTGTTTTTCTGGCAGTTGGCAACCCACTTAATTGGAGCAAGAAGTTATACTGCCTTCTAGTCACTAGAGGGCACTACAACCAGAGTCAAGTGGAAGAGAATTTAATTGTTCTGCCTGTCACTAAACACCGCTTGCTTAGAGTACCAATCAGGTGAAATTGAATAATCTTCTACGGCACACTTACGTGCCGCAGAACAGTGGTTGGGAAACACTGCTTTAGATGTTGTACTGAGTCCTTTTGTGACCTCTGGATGAGTTGCCAATGCACTCTTGGAGTAATTTTGCATACCAGACGCTCCTGGGAAGGTTCACCGCTGTTACAAGTTTTCTCCATTTGTGGGTAATGGCTCTCACCGTGGTTGTCTGCAGTCCCAACACCTCTATAGCCCTTTCCAAACCGATACATTTCAATGACTTTGTTTCTAAGATGTTTCTATAGATAGTGACAAGATATTGTATGTTTGAGATCTTTCAGTCTACTTCACCTTGTCAAACAGGTTCTTTTTAAGTGATTTCTTGGTTCAACAGGTCTGGCAGTAATCAGGCCTGGATGTGGCCAGTGAACTCAGTTTTTCAAAAAAAAATGTGGTTAATCACAGTCAGTTCATGATTTAACAAGGAGGGGGCAATTACTTTTTCACATGGGGCCAGGTAGGTTTGGAGAGCTTTTTTCACTTAATAGATGAAACATCATTAAAAAACAGCTTTAAGTATTTACTAATATTAAAATTTGTTTGATGATCTGAAACATTTAAGTGACAAATATGCAAAAAAATAAAAAATAAGAAATGAGGAAGTACATTTTCACAGCACAGCACATTTAAAAATATGATGGGACAAAGCTACTGTATTACCAAAAATAACCAGGGAAGAAAAGAAAAGAAAAGAAAAGAAAAGTCACAGTGTCTCCAGGAGGGAAAGTAAAATGTTCCAAACTGGCATCTCTCCTTCAGTGTGCTCGCTCACTCTGATGTAACGTGTGTTGCAGTGATTGATTAGTGAGCAGCGAGGGACAAGAAAGCAAGGAAAGTTAGCAGCGACTCAATCCACTGCCTACTTTTCATGATTCATGAGTGACTGGTTCAAACTACTGCTGGACAAAGTGGCCTAAAAGCAGTTATTATTCTCTATAAATGCTTGTTTTACTCTAATGCATCCCATCCCATCAGTGTGGTGATTGGAGTAGTCCCTCCAATGTGGACCACAGTTAAAACATTCTAGTTTATATTCAGTAGTGGTTTCTGTTGGGAATGAAATAAATAAATAAAAAAAAAAGTAATATGCAAGAATGAGGGAATCACAATCAACTTAAATTTAACAAAACAAGCTAACAAAACCAGGCAATTTGGAAAGATAGGCTTTTAACAGCTGTTAAATGAAAATCAATAATAGCCTGATTTGGGCTCACATACCGTGGCCTAGTTCTATAGATCTTTCCTACTGTCTGTGCTCACATATGCTGTATTTTAATAAAGCTAAACTAGCAGTTCACAAAATGAAACAAGATGGAAATATTGACTGAAATAAAAGTACATGTTATCCAGCGGTCACTTTCAAACCATTTATGAACTGCTGCTCTGCGCTGTTAAATTCCTCATTTTCCAAGCGTAATCCAGGATGTGTGCCTGCAGCAGTAAACCGGGACTTTGTGCTTGCCTGATAGTACTGTTGCCAGTCTTGTATTGAAAGTAGCTAAGGAGGTTGTTTACAAGATTGGCCATAAGGGGTCAGAGTACTGATTGGTTGGCTAAGATCCATGTTCCCTGCTAAACTCATCCAGGACAGTTGTGTGGATGGGCAAGGAAATGTGATGAATGTATGTGAGCTTTTTTTCTAGTGTCTGTCAAAGGGAAAGAGCTAGAGAGAACAGTGCAGCAAACAGTGTCATGCTGGGAGCAAATATGTTGTGACAGTTTGCACTCATTGTACACACTATGATGTTTAGTACACTGAACATGCAATAAGAAACTGAGTTTACTGTGTATATATAGCCCATGCCCTAATTCAGACTCACCATTTAGCCCTGAAAGGTTGAAATACTCAAGCTACTATAATCTTAGCGCTTATGTTTTGGAAAGTGAAATGACTTTTTGGAAGAATATGCAACTTGCCAAGAGCAATTTTCTAAAGCCAAAAATCACATATTTTATTGAGGTGGGGATTAGGATACTTTTACACGCCACAGGGTTGGTTAATCAGCACATTCTGGCATGTGCTATACTTTGTGGGGGCTGTAATTGTTTTAGAGATTTGGTCAGTGTCTTAACAGGAATTTTTTTCCTGCACACAAACCAATGTTGCCCCCCCCCAAGAGGTCTTGGCTTTCCCTTGCAAAAGAAAATTAAAGGAATTGTAATATGAATAATCTTTTTTTATTATTATTTACTGAAGGAAAAAATAGACTTTTATAGACAGTTGTAGGGCTGCACGATTGTGGTCAAAATGATTATCACAATTACTTTGAAAAAAAATTGAGATCACAATTATTCACAATCATTTATTTCTTTATTTTTTCCCTTACTGCAATGTCACATTAAGATAACACTGCATCCATGTCAGGGCTGCATTCCTCCTAATGTACAAATCTTGGCATCAAAATAAAACTGGTCCACCTAAATTCACTGCATCTGCAGGAAAAAACCAAAACAAAAAAGCAACCAAACTACAAAATAAAGTCAGCAGGGCACCGCTTTCATCTTTACATTGTTCTAGATTCCTGTTAATTAAAACGTCTTTGCAGACAAATGAGGTGTTTATTCACCTGACCCAAGGGCATCTCCTAGAAGCACAATATAAAGTCTTTCATTCCATTCATTGTACCTGTATGATGGATGTGAATTAAACTGGAAGCAAAGTACTTGACAGCTGTGAGATTTTTCTCCATTTCCCCTGCGTGCTTTTGCATACAGTGCAGGTATTGGCACTTTAGAAAAACTACATGAGAGGATAACGCATCTTTTTCCCAGTATTCATACCACTTCCCTGAAGCCTTCATTATTCCCCATGTATATTGCATGCATATCTTTGGCCAAGCAGAATGCAACTGTGTTGTCGTGAGCTGGATGGATACGCAGGCACGCTGTGCAGGCTCACTTTTATGGATATGACGTCTGAGCTGATGTCGGACGAGTCACATTAGCAACCACTACATTGTTTTTCTTGGCCTTCATGCATTACTTATGCTGCAGTTTGGTGTATTTTCAGGCGGTTGAATGAGTTAGTTGTGTTGCTTTGCAGCACAGACACAACTCTATAGCACTCTGCATATGAGTTGTTCTTGCTTAACATCACTTGCTTTAAATTTGAAGTATTTTTAAACAATGGATGATGAGCTGCTACAAGGGACAAGCTCTTCACTTTCTCATGTGCCAGACCTTTGATTTCTGTTGTATATCTGTATTTTAATGTAGTGCTACTGTCCAGACTACATGCAAGAACCCTCAAGCTCCATGACGCAGGGAACAGGTGTGACTGGCACATGCAGGGCAGGTGATCAGCTGTCGATTTAGGGAATTCTTGACTTGCTTTTGCTTTGCATTCTGCTGGTGGAATATGCAGTGTTAATATAGCTTGATATTTATTTAATTGCAGAAGGCCAAAATCTGATCGGGATTAAAATTTGATTATTTATGCGGCTCTAGACAACCGAGGCTTAACTACATATTTATGTGCATACCCTAAAAGCCCAGTTTAAGCTTAAGTGTCTAATGAGTTAAACATGTGACAGTTGTGTTACGATCAGAAGCATTCTTTACAGAATAGATGTTTAACACTGATGGGTGACTTTGACTTTTCTTTAATGTCACACTGTTTGCAGTGGCAGAGCCCTCGACAGAGAGGCAGAGAACTGTGTCTCTATACATGCTGATAAATGTAGAGGAGAATATGTAGAATATGTTTCAGTTTCACATTCTTGCCTATATTTTGTGTGTGTGTGTGTGTGTGTGTGTGTGTGTGTGTGTGTGGTTTGTACATACAATAGTTTATCCCTACGCTTGGCTGAAAACTCTTTGTAGTGAAGAAAGAGAGGCACTATGGCCTAGCTCACGTCCAACAGCAGAGCATTGTGCATTGTTCTCCTGTTCTCTTGTGGTACTTCAGTGTGCAAAAAGCATGAGCGAAAAGCAAAAATTTTCACATCCTGTGTTAATTTTAACTTTCTGTTGTTTTTTTTTTTCTTTTTAATTTCCACAAGTGTCTCTGATCTTGTGCCCTATAAAGTGGTAATCAGCTCAGTCAGTGCAATCCATGGGAAACTACAGTAATTTCTGCTTTATGATAATCACATCTTGTTCAGAGTGGGCTTTGAAACCTGCTCTTTGATGAATGATTCATATGCACACGAAATACCAAACTAGCAATTTCATTATAATCACAGCTCAATGTGTTAGTTGTCTTCGAGAGAAAAGTCACAAACTAATCAATGTGTCAGTCTCTAAGAATAACTCAGATCTTGGTTTCTTGGTGCTTTGATGTTGTAACAAAATAGGAACCCTGACATCATGGTAAAACACTCAAAGGGCTGGAGCTGGAAGGGTCTGAGGGGGTTACACCCTGGACATGGAAATGGACTGGCACCTAGTGCTTTTCTAGTCTTAATGACCACTCAAAGTAATTTAGACTACAAGCCACATTTCACCATGCATTCATGCAGTGCTTTATTTACTGTTCCCATCTATGATTGTTATCCACTAAGCTAACATGCCTGTCCTTGAACTGTGGGAGGAGGCACAGGGGTAACATACAAACTCCGCACAGAAATATCCCAATCTTGCTGTGAGGCGACTGTGCTAACAAGTACACCATCATGCTGCCCATGGTGCCAGTAGTCCATCCCAGGGCTAACACAACCAGACACTCACATCCACACCTGAGGCCAATTTAGGCTCACCAGTTGACCTAACATGCATGTCTTTGGACTGTGGGAGGAAGTTGGAGTACTCTGAAGAATCATCTGTCTGTTTGAGATAAATAAAAGGCTAGTTTGATTCATTTTATTTTCACTCATTAACTTGTAAAACAGGAGCTACTCAACGCCTTTAATGTGGATTGTTTCCTTGTGCGTTACTTAATGCGGCAGTTGATGTTATCAGTGAACACTGAATATGAATTTGACAGCTTAGACCGTTCAGTTTGGCTTTATCAGCTTTTTTGCATGAAATATGTTTCATTTAAGGCTGAAATCTGTCTTTATTTCCTAGCTTGTATAAGAAAGGCATAGCATTGTATGCTACAACTATGTTGACAAGGTCTTAGAGCCCCTCTGGGGACCACTATAGGGTCAGAGGTGCAGTTGCTTTGTGCAGAAGAATGAAGGAAGCCAGTGCTTGCAGGATCAGAAAAACCCACATTTAGAAACTTTTAGTGACTTCTGATCACTTCCCCACGCGAAATGTTGCTTCATGTATCAAACTCTGGTTGAACTGATGCCTGTAGCTTCAGTATCTGTTGTGGAAGCAGAAACAGGCGTCAGTCTTAAGAATAAAATAAAATCAGATTTGAAAAGTTGTCTGTCAGCAGCCTCTGCAGCAAATGCCCTCAATGCTTTTAATTACACTCGTGCGAGCTATCACGTTAAGTCCACTTAGTTCACATTCGCCTGTTTAGGTACGACGGCTGCAGCGTTTTAGTGCCTCACATGTAATTGCAGTTACAGTGAGCTCAGTGTTTTTGAGCTTTGGGAAGTGAACTCGTGGCGTTTCTGGCTCTCTTTTCTCTTCAAGCCCTCATAAATGCAAACTCTGTTCACATTTTGATCAAGTCGTTCATGATATTATAGCCCTATTAAATCTGTCTCATTGGATTTAAAAAAAGAAAAAGAAAATTTGAATGGCAGATGTAAATGACATTGAATTTTTATGAACAGTAGAGTAAAATGAAGGATAGCGCTAGTGCTAACCGCTGCACCGCCGTGCTGCATTGCTTACAAGCAGCCAAAATTAGAAGGCCGAACTACGATAATAAACTTAATGTCACAGGACAATATCATTAGCAGTCATTCTACTAGATGCTTCTGTTCTAAATTATTTTTAATGCACTGGGACATATCTTCATATGGGACATTTCCTCACTACTTATACCAGCAAAGAAGAAAGGTCCTTCTGGGATGTGTGAAAGGACGAATCCTCAGGATGGGGTTGGGGTGTCTCACCGGGCAAAATTAATTTTTAATTTTTTGGCTAGATCCTTGTACTTTTTCAGTACAAAATGTTACATGTACAGTAAAATGTGCATAAAGGAAAGAGGCCTGCATAATTAAACTAGCGTGTTTCATCATTAAATCACTCATCTCATGGCTACAAACGGTTTTCCAGCATAGCAAATGAGACCGGAGAAGTTTTTCTGCAACTCCAGATACCACTCTGTGACAAAGCGCGCCATTTTCATGTGTTATTTGTGAATACTGGGCTGCCTGCTCAGAGGTGTTGCTGTATGTTTCACTAGTGTAGTAAAGCTTCAAAGAAAAAAAGGGGGGGGGCTTAATGTAAAACAGCAAAATCATTTTCTTTAATGAGCATCAGGGAAGGCCAGTTGACATCTTCATTGTCATTGAGCAGCTCTTTATTCCCTGGGATAATGGTTTCCCACTGAAGGCTTGTGATCCATTTCTTTGATAAAATCTTCTAGAGTTTATGTTGTGAGACAAAACAGTGCTTGATCTTACTCTGAATTTGGGGTGCACGTCAAATGAACATATATTACCTAGGGGAGCTTCTTTGTCAGAAGGCATCCCTCTGATGGTGCATCAGTGTTTTGGTGCTTGGCATCACAAGTATTTCATCACATGTTGTGAAAGGGTCTCAGCTCGTTGCTGAGTTCACTGTTAGCAACTTATGTTCAGCATTCCAAGCAAACGGCTAATGAAGATGCCTTTTGATGTTGCTTTATTACTGTTCAGCTACAGTAGAGAAACATTAAACTGCTCTGTTTCAAATGCAGTTAGGCAAATCTTAATTGTGAGATTTGCCCGTCATTATGCCAGTCGTTTCTGCTCTGCAGGTAATAATTCGTGCTGCTGTTTGGCTCTTAAAAATTCAGTAATGGCTATCTACGAGGGAGACGTGAGTTTACTGAGATTGCCTCTTTCTGTGGAGGAGTGGTTGCGTTATTTGAGGTCTTAAGGGTTGGTTTCATGGGCAGCACTTTGAGTTAATAAGCTGGATCCTACAGTTGAACCAAAATCCTTGCTTGTTTACAAGACAGGGTTTATGCAAAAACATATTAATGTACCAGCATCTCATGACAAATGCAAAAAGCCTCTTAGAAACAACTCATCACCCACTTTAAGCTTACAGCAGCCAGGCTGGGTGGCATTTTCACAAGAACCCTTAACTGCCTCTCTTTTTTTAACCATGTTTAACCTTTGCTGCCAGTTGTTAGAATGGGACTTGAGCCTTAGGAAAACATGTCACCTGTATTAATGTAGCTGAGACATTTGAGAATAATTGTCATCATACTCTTGTTTAAAGACTGTTTAATTAGGGATGTAGTATTTGCCTTGCCTCTGTTGGTAGAGGCGAATGTGAATGGCTGTGTACACACACGCAGCATTCTGGGATCGAGGAGCAACGTGTGTGGAATTCTGTGAAGGTCTTAATGAAAGTCAGAGTGCTTAGTGGACATGAGGGCTCCTCTGATGGAAATCAATGTGGTCTTTTGTAGCAGGGAAAGCAGCCAATTCCAGGCCTCAGCTGCCTGATGTGGTGCTGGCAGACTTTGACGAACGTTTAATGACGCGTCACTGGACTGGACAGGTAATCAATTTATTTAGGCAGTAATGTATGTATCCCTAGGTAAATCTTTAATTAATGGGCAAAAAGATGAGGACAATTGTGATGCAGAAGGCCAAAGAGTATGAAATTCCAACAAGGTGTAAAGGTGGCTTTCTCATTTCCCTTTCAATTAGCTGTAACGCTTCGTACTCCCGTTGTGCTCTGTTACCTTTAGAAATGTCTTTGTTAAGCCTATTTTTTTCTGGGCAAGGAGAACTTCCATAATCACGATTTTACCTACTATTGGAATGGATAAAGTCCTTTAGGCAGCATATAAAATAATATTAAAATGCTAAGAGTTTTACATGCTGACACGGGAAAAAAATGAAGAAGTGGTTTGATCACAAATGCAAAGAGAAATTGGCAATATGAACATCCTGCTTATTAATAATGTGAGGAGGAATGTTTTAATTGGTATGTGGAAGGAGTATCTCTGGATTTGGTGTTTTCAGTGTAGCCAGGCTGGATAATAGCCTTCACTGTCCTGCCTTTCCTTTGTTATAGTGGTGAGAGGCAGAGAGAGGCACTATTTTAATGTCAACTGAAGCAGGCGGTTCATGGATGTAGTAAAAGAGTTCGTGCAGAGGGTTCGTGTGGCAGAGGAGGATGCTGCAGATGGGATGAGATAGAGTCAGACAATCTGCTGTGGTGACCCCTAAAGGGGGCAGCTGAAAGAAGAAGAAGGGGATCGAAGCAGTTCTTAATTTTCAAACTTCAGGACAATTGTTATACTGAAATTTGGGATTATTAAGATGTGCTTACAGTAATCATACTGGATACTGGGAAATGTCCAGTGTAAATAACTTAAAAACCACCACCACCAGTAAACCCACAGACTACCTTAGCCCTCTAAAAACCTTGTGTGACTGACATATTAGAAATGTCCATCTATCCTAAGTGCAAACATTTCACAACACATTATGATTTTAGTGAAGGCCACACCAGTTTGCAGGTCTAGCTGAGCCACAGATCTACTATCTGTACACTCACCCTGCTCCACTTTTCATGGGTAGTTGGCTGCATTTCTGGACCATTGCACTCCTGTGAAACAAAGGCCGCAAGCACCACATACATCATGTACAGGACTGTCCACTCAAAACAGTTTGTTCCTCTCCTGTCTTGTGAACTGCTCTATATGTCTCTCTGCTGTGTTTTAGCCCGTCTTTGATGGATCCTGCAGGTATCTGAAAGTCTCCACTTTAATCTCACTGAAACAAAAGTTGCGGACATGGATGTTGTAGATATTAATAGTATAAGAAATAAGAGGAATGTACACAACTAAGAGAGATGTATGTTTATGCATAGGCATGTCTTGCTGACAGGTTGAGTCAAGCCTCATTGATAAATCCACTAAGCATTTAAAGGATTTGAGAGTGTGGGTGGGACACAGTTAGATTGCTCACTGAGCTGAGATAGCGCTTTTCTCTGCTCTGACTGTGTGCACAGCAGTTTATGTATTTGTTACGCACCTACTTTTGTGGGTGACAGGGTTCCCAAAAATACTTCTTTTTTTTTTTCCATGAATTTGGAATAACATTGTTACAGTCAGTATTTTCACTGGAACGGACCAAACAGAAATATCAAACTGAAAGTAAAATCAAACAAGAAGCACTCAAGGAGCGCACACCTCCGCCAGGGCAGCTCACTCTCTGGGCAGTATTTATTTTTAAAGGCATAGTATTATATTATATTTTGCATGCATTCATTTTGTTTTCTTTGTTCTTTTTTAACATAAATTAGGAATTTTTTAGTGCAGTAAAGGTCAGATAAGGGTAACAAATGTTTACTTTGATTACACAAACATTATGTAGGAGTAGGTAATGGATAATAGGTATTGATTTGTAAATACCTGGACATGAATAACTTGAGCTTATTATATAACATTATACTGCAGTATATTTCTAACTAACCAGGCAGCGCACACTCTTTCTCTTCACAATACCTTCTCTAAAGCTGTAACACATTTTGGGATCATCTTGAAATAAAGGCATTAATGATGTATTTCGACCAATCGTGGCACTGAAATCTAAACGCGTGAGCAGTGACCTGAACGATCGTCATGCAAATTTCCCAAACAGAGCATGGACAGCCAAATTATCAGTGTTGTGCGCAATAGATTTCGATAAAAGCTCAAAATTAACTTTAGAGTCTTACCTTTTTGCTGATTGTGTCACATTTAGAAAATTTTGTACCAAAATTGTGTAACTTTGACAGAGAATAACTCTGGAGTCTGAATTTATATCATTATGCCAAATATTTTCACGTAGGTGTATATTTATTTAACACTACCAGTTAGGAGAAATTATTGATGAAAATAGATTGACTTTAGGCTGTGTTGTTTAGGCCTATATCAGCTGATTGCTGACGTGTCGGATTAATGGGCTTTGTGTGCACAGGTGGCCTTGCTTTTGTCAATTTTGGATCAATAAATCCTCAAATTGACCTTGAAGACTTTGGTAGATGTAAGCCAAATTTCACTTCACTTTTAGCATGGCTCCAATCTACAATCTCCAATCATCAGAATTCATTCAAAACTTTTCAAGCTATCGTGTTTACAGGCAGAATGACACACAAAATACTACCAAAAATGTTACCTCCTTGGCGGAGGTAATAATAGAGCTCACATTTACTCAGCTGCCAGACGTACAGTTGTGACCTTGTTGTGTTTAACTTATAGAAACTATTGCAGCGCTGCAGTGAGCTGCGATTTGTTTGCATAGTGTGATTCTGTTTGAAATTGAGAGTATGACACAGTTCATTTACAATGAATACAAAATGTATTCTGACGCCTTCGTTTTTGAACATATTTATTATGTATAAGGTTTTGTTTCAGAAGGCTTGAATTGTAATGGAACGTTATTGACCTTTGCCTACAGAAAAAAGATCATTTTAGCAATATATCTTTGAGTAAATGAAATCATATCACATCTGTGTCCCTGTGCTAGCTACTTAACTAGTTAGCTATCTGGAAACAAAAATCCATTCACAGTCAATATGACCAAAGCTACAGTGAATTTGTTGAGAGCAGCAATGCCTTCAATTGCTAAGCCATAAAGCCAGCCAAACTAAAGCACCACCTGACACCGCCTGGCAAGACTTCAAGCTTGCAAGTAGAGCGAAAAGGGTGAAGACTACATCCATAGAGGAAAAAAAAGGACATGTAACCTAACAACAGCATGAGAAGGGAAAAAAATTGCAGGGGAGGCATCTTTGGTGGCTTAGTGGATGATAAAAAGAGAAAAGGCCACCCACAACTGAAAAAGTCAGCAGCTGCTGAATTGTTTGAGGTTATGCTGGAAGCAGGGGCATGCAATCAAAGGACGTGGTGAGAAGGAGAAAAATAACACCCTTCTCATAAAGCGTAGAAAAAGCATTAGAGCAGCTGAGCTATCCTGTGAATGACACAGGTGTCCTATGCAAAGTTGCACACCTTTTTGAAAGAATCTGTTAAAAAAAAAGCAGAAATCTGTATATGTAGATGAAAAAAATCCTCCCTTTTGAGTAAAAGGCGAACCCACATGGAATTAACCAAAAAAGTGTTAAAAGAACTGTGAGAGCATGAGGATAGCAGTTGTTGTGATGAGAAAGTTACTGAGATCTCTGATCAAAATTCTAGATGCCTTGCAATGAAGCATGGTGGTGGCTTCATAATCCTGTGGTAATGGTTCTCAGCAGCAGGTACAGGTTGACTAGTCGGAATTGGGGGTAGATTGTAGTCACATCAAGAGGAAAAAATCTGCTCCATCAACCTGAAACTGGGGTTGTGGTTTACCATTCAGCACCGCAGTGACCCAAAGCGTACAGCGCAAACGATGTGGGAGCAATTTTGGGACAAATCCCCAACGGTACTTCTGTGGACTTGAAAAATTAATGATTAAATAAACTGCAAAAAACTCCAGAGTTACATAATGACCATATTGCACAGTGCCACATTTGGTGAAAAACAGACATAGCATATCAGCACAAATGGTAACCTAAATATTTACCTAAATGGTAAATGGACCGTTACTTATGTAGCTTATATATATATATATATATATATATATATATATATATATATATATATATATATATATATATATATATATATATATATCTTTCTGCTCAATTTAAGCACTCAAAGCACTTTCTGCTATAAATCTCATTCACCCAATTACACACACATGCATGTAGTGCCTCTAGCCATAGCTAAACACTTTCAACTAACATTCTCACACACATACACACACACACACACACACACACACTCCAGTGTTGTGTAACTTGGGGTTCAGTATCTTGTCCAAAGAAATTTTGGCACATGGACAGGAGGAGTCAGGGATCAATCCACCAACTTTCCAATTGATTGACAACCTGATTTACCACCAAACCACAGCAGCCTCTATACCTCATACCAACTGTTAAACACAATGGTAGAAGGGTGTTGATTTGGACTTGTCTTGTAGCCCCACAGGACCTGGGCACCTTTCAGTCACTGAGTCAACCTTGAATTCCTCTGTAAACTCCTCAAGCCTGGCTGACATTGGGTCATGCAACAGGACAGCAATTGCAAGCACAGCAGCAAATCTATAACAGAATGGCTCAAAAAGCAATGGGCCAGTCAAAGTCCAGACCTTAACCTGAGTGAAATGCTGTGGTGGGACCTTGAGAGATCTGTGCATAAATTAATGCAAACTTCTGTTAACTGAAGTAATGATGTAAAGAAGAGTGGGCCAAAATTCCTCCACAACAACTTGAGACACCGAGACAATTAAATTACCAGTTAATTGCCTAAAGTTATTACTGCTAAAGGTGGCTCTACAATCTGCTGAATCATGAGGTGTACTTAATTAGGATAAAAAACCAAACAAAAACAAAGTAAGCTTTTTACTGAGATGCAACCTGTGTAACTTCCCCCGCCTTATCAGGGTGCATGGAGCTGTTGAGTTGGTTCCTGCAGCAGGTCAGCAGCAATACAATATAAACTTTGTTAGCATTAAGGTGTAGAATTGACATTCTTAACAATGATGTGAGTCAAGATCTTTTCATGCACAAGGAGTTGCTTGTACAGTACGGTTGTGCCACAACTTTTTCTGCACCAGTCACCAGCTGGTGATTCCTGACCTCTGTGCATACATGCTCACTTATTTTGGGAGTATTTTGGTTTCAAACTAGACAAAATTTGCAAGTCAAAGGATCAAAACAGTGTTGGTAGAATAAGCTATCTTACCTCAGGGATAGCTTGTCTCCACGTGGCACCACATTAGTCATACATGATCAGAATCTTGTCGCTGTCTGTGTACAACTTTCAACACACACAAAAATGGCACTACTTTGTACCACTATTTAAAAAATAGCTTCAATTCTTAAAGAGGAAGATCACAAAAATTAACAAAAACAACACAAATAAATTTTCAATTCATCAGTTTTCCACACTGATCTCTGCTCTGCCATGGTAAGACATACCACACCTAAACATTATTTTAGTGAATGTATAAGACTTTAGATAGTAACACATCTGAACTGAATCTGTTAGTACTGTTAAAAGTCTAGAACTTTTCCAAGAGAATTACAGCAACAATTATTGATTCAAACCCTTGAAAAATATAGACAACAATGATATTAATGCAGTCTACTTTAAATGCATCTTTAATATGATCTGGGTCTCCTTTTGGCTGAAGCCCAGTGTACACTGTTTATTGCAATAAAAGTCAGCATCTACAATCAATTGCTCTTTAAGGCTCATTTGAAATGACTGCAGGATTTATGCAGGAGTCTCCTTTTTAAGCAGCAGTGTATTGGTGTGTGACTTTGTAGTAATTATCCATGGACTAAGGACAAAGTGAGATGTGTGTGTGTGTGTGTGTGTGTGTGTGTGAGGGATGGCATCATGGAAAGAGAGGGGTACATGAAGTGGAAGAGAGAGTTTTTGCATCTACTGTACAGGATCACACTTTTGTTCGATCTTCTGATAATTAGTCTTTGAGTTTAGAAGGTGAAGACAGAGTCAAACAAAATTAGACAAACCTGCCTCCAGATAATTATGCAGTCTATTGATATCCAATAACCAATTCATATGGCTGCTCGGACTTTCATACTATCACTCCAGTGTGCTGTCTGTGCACTGGTTCTGTGCTATTAATCTACAGTACGAAATTCTGCAGATTCTTTGTTGACTTAAAAATGGTGAAGTTTACCAGGGTTATTTATTTATTTATTTAGGGAAAATGCCCCAACATACGTTACTATTACTGAAAAAACTGCACATAATAAACTCAATTGCTGATTTAAAATGGCAAGATCATACAATGTGTCATCGTGGAGCGAGCAAATTTAACTAAAATTTAACAACTAACTAACAAAGAAATATGCATGCTAAATCAATGGCTGCATACACTGAATAAACACAACAAGGAGCAATCCTTATTTAATTGACTGTCTTTACATTTTAATATTGGGTGCCATTCTTTGCAACATGCACTCTGAAAGTAAAATGTGGATTTGCTTTTATTGCAGGTGAGCCACTGGATGGTAGGACAGCTGCTGGGGTTCCTAAAGGGTACTGGAGCTTCTCCTGGATAGCTGAGGACAACCTGAACTTTCCCAATGACTCCATTCCTATTTCAGGTGAGTCAGTCATCCCCAGATAGACAGAGAGGTGACACCACCTTCTGCTGCCGCTTGTCCTTGACACCTGGCATCAACTCTCCCTCGGTACACATTAATTCTCTGTTTTGACTGCCTTTTTGATTCTACTGAAAATAGATACATTTATGTATTCTCCAATTCTCTCTTTCTCTCTCACACACATACACACACACACTCACACACACACACCTACATACACACGCACACAATGTCTGAAAAATTTCAGGTACTTAAATAATTTCCAGCATGTTTATTACGTCACCAATTAATAGGACATTGACCCTTTTCGCTTTTCCAGTCATCTCCTCGTAACTGCTTTGCTCCTTTGCTCATACCGAGGCTGCTGGCTTTAGTAGCCACTTTGCCTTTGTTAGATACTTTAAATTATCTTATTCAGCTGGGTGAAAGCGATCTAAGTGTCTGATTAGGTTTGTTGTTCCGAATGTTTTCGTGGTGGTCCCCCTGTATCTAACTTGGGTGAATTTTGTGTCTTCACTCATTGTGAAGCACTTTTATTCCATGCTAAAAACGTGTTAGTGCATGCATGAAATGGACCAGTTTGTAATCTGAAATTAGTTGGTCTTCAATTGCAGTCGATTGGTGTGTCTCTAGTAAAAATGTACATGAAATGCATGTGAACCCAGGTTTCAATTACTAAATTTGCAATAATCAAAAGTGATGGAAAACAAATATGAGGAAAATGTTCAGCAAAAGTCTTTGAAGCAGGCTTGGTTTTGAGTAATCCACCTATAAAGAAGGGACAAAAGTGTATTCATTTTAAAAATGAACTTCATGTGACGAAATCGATTAGAACTGCGAAAAAGTTTGCTCAGAATATTAAACAGTAATGCCGAATAATGAAAGACAAGTTGTTCCTCTTTGAATCCTGAAAAGAGTCAGGCGTTAAGAATTCTTTTATTCAGGTTTGTTTAAAATGACAAAACTGTTGAGACCTTTGAAGATTTAATAAGCACAAAAATGTGTATTGCATGTGAAATTAACTTTAAAAGGCAAATAAAGTGAAGGAAACAGATACAATCCATGAGTCTTATGCACTTACAAGTAAGGTGTGCGATTAAACAGAAAGGGCTGCATAGGATTTTATAATGGACTGGATTTAATTTAGCAGAAACGCCTCATACCAACTGTCAAGCACATTGGTGGAGGGGTGATGATTTGGGTTTGTTCTGCAGACACAGGACCTGGGCACCTTGAAGTCATTGAGTTGACCATGAACTGCTCCATATACCAAAGTATTCTAGAACTAAATATGAGGCCATCAGCTGACAACTAATGCTAGGCCAAAACTAGCTCATGCAACAAGAAAAGCACAGCAGCAAATCTACAACAGAATGACTGGAAAACAGCAAGAATTTGTTGTAATGGCCATTGTCCGGACCCCAGCCGCATTGAAATGCTGTGTTGGGACCTCAAGAGAGCTGTGCATGAAGGAATGCCTGCAAACCCAGATGAACTGAAGCAACACTGTAAAGAAGAAAGGGCCAAAATTCCTCTACAGTGATGTCAGAGACTGATAAAGTCATATGGAAAACAATTACTTAAAATTATTCCCACTGAAGGTGGTCCTACACTCCATTTAATCATGGGTTGTACTTCGGTTTTCATGCTAAAGTATAGAATCCTGTGAAAATGCATCTAAAGCAGGTTGCTCCTATGGTACTGTATTAGATATATGCTCACAGCTCACAAAGTTGAATTTGGTGCCACATGTACAATCACAGTCACTTATCATGGTTATTTTGTAACTTCTGGCACATTGCTTTAAGAAAAAACAACTAAATATCTGCTCAAGGGCTACAATTGATTAACCTTTCCTTTATTTAGTGAGTGTCACACAGGATGACTAAGAGGTTTACCCACTCCACTATTCATTTTCAAGGATTCTTCATCAACCCTTGTTAATTACTTTAATTAGTCATGTTTTGTAAGCAAGAAGAAATCAAGTGGGTTGATTTTGGCATCATGCATTATGCTTCTAATTTGTTAATCATAGTTCAAAAGCAAGCTCTTAGCGGGTCAGTCAAATCTGAGGGCATGACATGGGAGGAAGAGCAAAAAAGAGAGAGTGCAGAATATAGTTATTTTCTAGACCTTGTCAATAACACCAGTGTCAAAGGTCATTCTAAATATAAAACTCTTCAGTACTGACTTAACACAAAGATTTAAATGAACCAGAAGGCTAATTCTTTGTAGAGAAGCTGGAGAAAAATGTTCAGTCGAGACTGATGCTGAGACAGCAAAGTCAAATCTGACTTTGAAAAGTGATCTGAAGATGTCAGAGTTCAGTATTAAAACACTGGGGATGAGCATCTGTGTAAGCCTTTAGGCGCATGTGTGCATCCTTGTCACATCAGCCCATTCACATCACTTGGAGGCGACAGCTCTGGCAGGATTTTTTTTTTTTTTGCCTGTTTTCAACCATCCTGGAGGGTTGGAGGTCATCCTGTAAGTGATGATTCAAACTCCCAATAGCACCAAACTGTCACCTAACTGTTTATGAAACACATCTTTGACAGTGGATCTCTGGAACCATGCTTCAGCTGCCCGTGGCTCTGACAGTCCATGGTGAACCTGACTGAACTGGTGTCAGTTACACAACAGATTGCCATACTGTTTTTGAATCAATCAGCCTGTCATCCACACAGCCAACTGCATTTTACTGGTATTTCATACAGTGGCAGCTCTGACCTATCGTCTCTAGTATTGTAACAAACCCAAAGAGTTTTTTTTTTTTTCTTTATGGTGATTAGTGAAGTGAGTTTGGCTGGAGCAGGAAGGCTCACATCTGGGCAGTAAAAGCTTGATGAATATGAATGCTGATACAAAGTAATGGGGAGGTTCAGTGAAACAAATTAAATGTTGATTTGAACAGACAAGAACAAATATACACTTTTACTAGTGCTCAGTATAATATATTGTATTCCAACCTGTTCTCCTTCAGTGTATGGGCGTATGTGTTCCTTGTATTTCAGTTCTTGGTGAGATTACATTTTTTAAAGCTGAAAGGAGTCATGACACTGTGGTTCTTCTGATAATTCTTGAAGGGACTTTTAAAGATTGTCTGGTTTTATGTTGTGTAACATAGCGTCAGAGGGTGCTGAGAAAAGGTTTGAGAGAGGGCAAGTCACGGTACAGTCGAGGCACGGTGAACTTGGCTGTAGGCTGCAGCGATAGATCTCAGTTCTCCCTACAGCATCTGCTGTCCGCTGGCATTTATTACCTTCCGCAAAAGCCAAAAGCACAGACCAACTGGACCTTCGCCACCACACTCTCTCTCCCTGCATCGCTGCTTCCATTCACAGCTTTTGCTGCAAAGATACAGGGTAAATCTTCTTCCTTCTTTGAGGTTCAGTGCTTCCTTGTTTGAATTTCAGTGCTGGTAAGCTGACTTCATTGCTCCTCTGTGTCAGTGATGTCAATAACGTCACAGCCCATAGACTCAAACTCTTCCTTACCTCCCATCAACATTAATGGCAGCAGGAACTGACCACAGTCATATATATTCTGTTTTGCAAAACCATTCCCATATGCCATCTTTATCACTTCAGACCTATTCTCTTCATGGAGATGGATTGTCCTGCTTCAGCTGTGCCTGCCAGCTGTAACACAGGCATTCAGATGGATGCTAGCCACTTGAGGAGTTGCCGTGCTCTACAATAGAACATCTGCCTCACTCAGCTGGTAGTGCTGTTCTTGTGTAATGAGACACAGCAGTGGAATAAAACACATTTGCAAAGGCGGAGGGTTATAAAGGATAGAGCATTGGAGCAGGTGCTTAAATATGGCATCCTCTTGGAGTCATATCATGCAGCCCTTCCAGCCCCTACTAGTCGGTGCAGTCTTCCTTTTACACAGCTTTATGGCATTAGCCTCCTATGAGTATTTGTTTACAGTACATGAACACATCCTTTAAATAAATAAACAATAATAATCCTGCAATAATAATCCAAAGGATGTCCAATACATTCAAGATTCCAGGTGAGGCAGCACCTATAGTTCAATATCACATTCCCAGTGCCATTAGAAATTGTTATTGGTATAACAGAAAAGAAACCAGATCTTTAATATCAGCTCTCAGTATCTCACTCCTTCAGAGACTAAAGCCTCATTAATCTCATGCACTGTGTTTTCGTTAGTAAACTGGATATTGCATCTAGCAGCTACTTATCAGGAATACCAAAGTGAACAAATCAGGATGTTGTTTATGTTAGAGCCAGAAAAACAGCAGCACTAGCCGATTGTTTAAGGGATGTAAAGAATACTTTTGGTCTACAGTGCTGTCTATCTGCCTAGAATGTATATACACTCGAAAACCTCAGCAGCACCTCCACTGAAAGCAGACTCTGTCACTCTTCATACAGCTTCCTACATCACTTGATTTCTAAAGACTTTTCACCATCTGTTTTGCAGAGGAGAGCAGCAAGTGTGCAAATGGTCATATTGTTTTTGGAGTCATTGGCAGTCGACCTATTGTGTCACTGAGGTATGAGGATGTGTGGCTCTAAATTAGGTTTCACAGCTGGCACCTGACCACAGTCTATGCTGCTGTATTCGCTCCAGTGTTGCAGCTACTTCTGTTTAGCTGCTCCGAGTAATGGGACCAATTTTAAAATTGGAGTGAATAAAAACAAGGGGTCTGTTATGGGTGGAAATTCAGTGACCAAATTAACAGGGTTTGCTGACAGACATGCTGCTGTTGCTTACAATTGCTTTGGGTTGTTATTGACTGGAATCATGGGAAACTCACAAGCTGTTATAATGATTTTTAAAATCTACTGTAAGGCAAAGGGTTCTTTCCTTTAGTTTTGCCATATTTTTCTATCTACAGGCAGGTTTGATGTGAAGAATCTCTTTTGACCCCCTGCCATCTTGTCACCTTTGTAGTTTTGATAGGTGGGTGCTATGGATGAGGCAAGGGAGTAAGTTCACAAGGAATGGTATTCCTGACATTTGACTTTGATCCCTTCCAATCCTGAATCGGAAACTGTCACTTGCAGTTGAGCAGAAATATAGATGAGTTAACCACCGTTAACCATACTTCTAGATGTTCTTCCATCTGTCAATCTGTCATCTGTCCTCTCTCAATAAGCAAAGAACATCTAAACTATGATTTAAAAAAAGAACATTGAAAGGCACTAATTTGGTTTAGGAGCAGCATTTATTATTTTCAAATCAGATTAGCCAAAAAAACAAAAACAAAAAAACAATAGAATTGATTCATTACAAATACTTATTTTTCATCCTTGTTGCACCTTCTGTTTGTCAAAAATCACTTGCCATACATCCATCATATGAATGTTACAGAGGGCTCCTGCTTGGTTGATAGGAAATGAATCTACTTTGATTGCAAAGGCCATTAAACAGTCAAATGGATACATAAATAAGCTTAGCTGGACAGAATCTCATTGTAATCAGGAAATAAACATATCCATCGCGTCAATTAAGGGGTTTCATGGAGAGATTTGTCAGCATAGTTTCAGCTCTCCATCCATAAAGAGACATACATTGTTAGATGTAATTTGCTTGATGTTTGCACTTCTGTGCAAATCCAAAATCTCATTTTGTTTTTGCTCCAGTGTTTGATCAAATAGCCCCGCACTGCTCGGAATTCAGTAGTTAATCTATTTAATCTATATGGAAAATTAAGAAGACCGGAGTTGTCTCACATCTCTGTGACCTTGAGCTGTGTAGCACGAAGCATCATTGAATCTCTGCTCTGTTTGATGAATAAGGTCGGGGTGGTAGTGTTGTGATGGGCTCATTAACCAGTCACACAACACTCCTAACAGAGTCAGTACCACTGGCAACACTGGGAATGCTCTGCTTGATTAGCCCCTAGAGTTACTCTTGTTTGTTTAGATTTGTTTAAAACAGTTAACTGAATATCTTTAAAGCACTCGAGCTCATGCATATTAAATTTACTAAGATCGCTTTCAGGCCTTGTTTACAATGATCTCCTGACTTTGATTATACTGAATAATCAATGTATGGGATTTTATAAAGCTAGCATCATTTGCTTTGATACCTTCAACTTCCTTTACAAGTTCAATAAATTACAACATGGTATTGCCCAGAGCCAATATTGATCCTATTTAAATACTGTATGCAGACTGACACTGTCGAGCCATTATCACGTAAAGGGATTTCTCATAGGTAACATCACAACATCTAATAAGTGTGTCTTAAGACTGTGCAAGGAAACTGGTGCTGCCCCAACTTAAACATTTTCCATAAAAATGTTTTGTGTGTATTTACAAGTATTTTCAAACTAATGAGATTCTGATGGCATTTTAGTGGCAGATTAGTTTGCTGAGTGTGACTAATGTTCGCAGTGCTAGCCAAAGCACTGCTAATCTTAGCAGGTTCAGAATGTGGTTACACATTTCTGCAGTTCAGTGGTTATATGCCAGTTTACTCATTTACTCTATTATTCTATACTATACTGACAAAAGGGTTGGGCCACACCTCATTGGGCCATTGTTACAGGTGTATAAAACCCAACACCTAGCCATTCAGTGTGCTTTTACAAATATTTATAAAAGAATGGGCTTCCATCCCTCGTCTTTTTGATTTTAAGGTAACAGCAGATCTTTTAAGACTAGAAACCTGCAAAATTTCTGCAGAAAAAAAGGCATAAGGGGAGGAATGTTCAATATAACAAAAAAGGCTTGTTTTTTTTTGTTTTTTTTTATTCAATTCAATTCAATTCAATTCAATTTTATTTATATAGCGCCAAATCACAACAAACAGTCGCCTCAAGGCGCTTTGTATTGTGGGTAAAGACCCTACAATAACACAGAGAAAACCCAACAGTCAAAACGACCCCCTATGAGCAAGCACTTGGCGACGGTGGGAAGGAAAAACTCCCTTTTAACAGGAAGAAACCTCCAGCAGAACCAGGCTCAGGGAGGGGCAGTCATCTGCTGCGACCGGTTCGGGGCTGAGTGGAGAGAGACAGGACAAAAGACATGCTGTGGAAGAGAGCCAGAGATTAATAATAATGATTAAGTACAGAGTGAAGTATAAACAAGTAAATAAAGGTGAATGAGAGAAGAAACAGTGCATTATGGGACCCCCCTCAGCAGCCTAGGCCTATAGCAGCATAACTAAGGGGTGGTTCAGGGTTGTCTGATCCAGCCCTAACTATAAGCTTGATCAAAAAGGAAAGTTTTAAGCCTAATTTTGAAAATAGAGAGGGTGTCTGTCTCCCGAATCCAAGCTGGGAGCTGGTTCCACAGATGAGGGGCCTGAAAGCTGAAGGCTCTGCCTCCCATTCTACTTTTAAGTATCCTAGGAACCACAAGTAAGCCAGCAGTCTGAGAACGAAGTGCTCTATTGGGGTGATACGGTACTATGAGGTCTTTGAGATAAGATGGGGCCTGATTATTCAAGACCTTGTATGTTAGGAGAAGGATTTTAAATTCTATTCTGGATTTAACAGGGAGCCAATGAAGAGAAGCCAATATGGGAGAAATATGCTCTCTCTTTCTAGTCCCTGTCAGATACTCTAGCTGCAGCATTTTGGATCAGCTGAAGGCTTTTCAGGGAGTTTTTAGGACAGCCTGATAATAATGAATTACAGTAGTCCAGCCTAGAAGTAATAAATGCATGGATTAACTTTTCAGCGTCAATCTGAGAAAGGATGTTTCTAATTTTATAAATATTGCGCAGATGTAAAAAAGCCGTCCTACATATTTGTTTAATATGTGCATTGAAGGACATATCCTGGTCAAAAATGACTCCAAGATTTCTCACAGTGTTACTGGAGGCCAAAGTAATGCCATCCAGAGTAAGTATCTGGTTTGACACTGTGCTTCTAAGATTTGTGGGGCCAAGTACAAGAACTTCAGTTTTATCTGAATTTAGTAGCAGGAAATTAGAGGTCATCCAGGCCTTTATGTCTTTAAGACATTCCTGCAGTTTAACTAACTGATGTGTGTCATCTGGCTTCATGGATAGATAAAGCTGAGTATCATCTGCATAACAATGGAAATTGATGCAATGCTTTCTAATAATACTGCCTAAGGGAAGCATGTACAATGTAAATAAAATTGGACCTAAGCACAGAACCCTGTGGGACTCCATAATTAACCTTAGTGTGTGAAGACGACTCCCCATTTACATGAACAAATTGGAGTCTATTTGATAAATATGATTCAAACCACTGCAGTGCAGTACCTTTAATACCTATGGCATGCTCTAATCTCTGTAATAAAATGTTATGATCAACAGTATCAAAAGCTGCACTGAGGTCCAACAGGACAAGCACAGAGACGAGTCCACTGTCAGAGGCTGTAAGAAGATCATTTGTAACCTTCACTAATGCTGTTTCTGTACTGTGATGAATTCTGAAACCTGACTGAAACTCTTCAAATAAACCGTTCCTCTGCAGATGATCAGTTAGCTGTTTTACAACTACTCTTTCAAGGATTTTGGAGAGAAAAGGAAGGTTGGAGATTGGCCTATAATTAGCTAAGACAGCGTGGTCAAGTGATGGCTTTTTAAGTAGCGGTTTAATTACTGCCACCTTGAAGGCCTGTGGTACATAGCCACCTAATAAAGACAGATTGATCATATTTAAGATTGAGGCATCAATAATTGGAAAGACTTCTTTGAACAGTATCATAGTAGGAATGGGATCTAATAAACATGTTGATGGTTTGGAGGAAGTAACTATTGAAGTTAACTCCAAAAGATCAACTGGAGCCAAAGAGTCTAAACAAATACCAGCAGTGCTGAAAGCAGCCGAACATGAAGATAAACCTTGGAGATGGTTTTGAATAATTTTTCCTCTAATGTCTAAAATTTTATTTGTAAAGAAATCCATGAAGTCATTACTAGTTAAAGTGAAAGGAATACTGGGCTCTACAGAGCTCTGACTCTTTGTCAGCCTGGCTACAGTGCTGAAAAGAAACCTGGGGTTGTTCTTATTTTCTTCAATTAATGATGAATAGTAAGATGTCCTAGCTTTATGGAGGGCTCTTTTATAGAGCAACAAAATCTTTTTCCAGGCTAAATGAGTATCTTCTACTTTAGTGAGACGCCATTCCCTCTCCAGCTTACGGGTTATCTGCTTTAAGCTGCGCGTTGTGAATTATACCACGGAGTCAGGCACTTCTGATTTGAGGCTTTCCTTTTCAGAGGAGCCACAGTATCCAAAGTCGTACGCAATGAGGATGTAAGACTATCGATGAGATAATCTACCTCACTGGGAGCAGAGTTTAGGTAGCTGCTCCTGCACTGTGTTGGCACATGGCACTGAAGAGCATAATAATGAAGGAATTAAGATCCTTAAACTTAGTTACAGCACTTT
>JAMQGT020000534.1:0-86620 GCA_024447675.2 Pterophyllum scalare | reverse complement strand
AAATGGTTACATAAACTCATTAAACGCTTTAAGACAGTCATATGTTACAATTATGAAATATCCTTTTTTTACTTTACAATTATATGCACACCTGAACCTTTTTCACAAAATAGTCATGCATACTGAGTTTTTTCATAAATCAGTTGCATCTGATGTGAATTGTGTATTTATTCTTATCTCATTATTATTATTATCATGCACAGTTTGGTTCATTGTTAACGCACTGAACTGGGCGCGAGAGAGCGCCCACAACCGTTCAGTCAAAATGGACGATTTGCCTGTGCTGGCATTTATACGGCCCCGACCATGAGGGTTCATTCTCTGAGAATACTGCACCAACGTACCAGTTGGGTCGTGAGCGCTAAACGAGAACCGCGCAACTATATAACTCAGCCCCAAATGATGCAACAGCAACGAACCCCTCGGCCCCCTACCCGTTGGCATAGCGAGTGCGGCAAAGTAAAAGCACATCATCCACGTTGGTAATTGTTTTGTGTGAATTGCTACCATCTGCTTAATTGATATAAGTAGCAGGTTGCATGTTTCCACAAACCAACTGACCACTTAACAGGCTTAAAAGAAAAGTAAAAAAACATTTTAAACGTGATTCAATTTGTTCCATGTACATGTTGTTATATTTAAATTTCAATAGATTTATTTTTAATAAACTGAGAAATAATTAGATAACCGGGTTTAATTAGCTGTGAGTACATTAAACATTTGTTGTAAGTTACTGTAACACCTTAATACTCAAATACCTGTAAGCAAAAGTCTACTCACTTTAACAGGTAGCACATCCACCACACATACAAGTGACTTGCTAAAGTAATGGCTGCTATGTCGTGTCAGATCTCTAAACCAATTGAAAAAGGGTATTTACAATTAGTTTTGGATTGGTCACAGTATGAATAAAATGATTGAAGGAGCATATTATTTAACCTGTATGGTAAACTGACATTCTGAATAGACTTGTATGTCTGACTTTAAGCCATGTTTATCATGTATGATTTTCTTTTGAAAGAGAAAATCACTACAAAGAGCTTACACTCCTCTGGAACCTAAATCTGCAAAATGTTAATTAATGCTTCATCATTTAAACTGTTTTTCTACATGGACTCTTTATAAAGTGTTCCTAAAAAGGACACTTGTTAATATAATTTGACTACGCAATAAAGATGGAAGTCATGGACAATCTGCATTAACACCAACACTTTTACTTTTCCGTTCATTGCTGTTTATTTATATAAAGTAAATTTACAACACGTCATGTCACGGCACTGTTACAAAAAAAGGTCAATTAAACCTAATAATACATACATTTCAATTGATAGTAGTAATCAAACAAGCCAGTAAAGTTGCAAATTATTATTCACATTCGTTCCAAGCAGTTTCTATATCTGAGGAAACCCAGCAGATAGCATCCAGGCATGGACGTGCAACATTCACTCTTTGTTCAGCATGGAGCCATCAGTGGACAATGATTTGCATTTGTCTTTAACTTTGCAGCAAACCCTTATAGCAAGCAAGCATGTAGTGACAATGGAGAGCAAACACTTCTTTTAACCTGGAAGAAGCTTCCCATCATCAGTGTGAACAGCCATCTACCATGACCAACTGGGGTTTTAAGCAGATACACGACACTGAAAAAGAAGCACTTATGTAGGAGTACTTTATGTGTTAAAGAAGAGCAAAAAGTTAACACCAGAAGAAATAGATCATGAAGTTGTTGGAAGCATTATCCCAGTTGATGCCCCCATTCAGAAATGTATCAGAGATAAAAAGAACACAAGACCAAATCTTGCTACACTGAAGATGAAAAACATTAGAGAGAAGAGAAAATTAAAAGTGGAAATAACAGAAAAAAATGTAAATTTCAGAAAAGGAAGAGTTCAGTTGTCGTATGATCCAGATGCAAAAAGAAAGTGCTGAAATTGCTCTTTATTGAAGTTTCACAAATCAGATAAAGGTGTCACAAATCACACACTTGGTTTTAAGTATTCTGCTATTAGTGCAGAATAATCTAGTCCAGGTTTGAAGTGTGTAGGTGTTGTAGTTTTTTAACTAGAGCAGATTAAAAATGCTGAAGGTAGCGAAAAATTAAGTGGAATGGCCCTTTAGCCATTTCCCGAATCGAAAGCTGGAATGGGAAACCAACTTCAGCTTCGTCCTCAAAATGCAGAGCAGGAACAAGGACTCCTGAAGTCACTGAAAGACCAACTTGCCTCCGTGAAAGAGAAACAAGAGGATGCAGGAAAGGTACAGCAGGAGGTGGAATCTCAGGCTCCTACATCTCCCTGAAAGACAAAAAGAGGATGTAAGAAAAGAGGTGCTGGAGATCATCTCCTAGATCCTCCCAGATGAGCAAAACAAGCTTGGATTGATAGATCGGACACAGTGCACAGTCGGACGACCATGAGAGGATCAAACCTCACGTCCCACCATCATACAGTTCACCATGTGTACCTTCAGATACACGGTGTGGAGAGCAGCCCTCAGCGCAGATATCATTAAGAAATAGAAACTCGGACGGCCACGTCTTACTTCCAGGAAACAAAGCAGAAACAAACTTTGGCCTCTCGCCAAGCAAAGCAAGCATGGAACTGTTCATTTGAGAAGAAGTTGTTACAATAAGATGAAAGATAAAGACAACTTCCTGTTGTAACATGAGAGTTACAGTGTATCCTGTCTCCTCCTTTCTCTGAAAGTCAAATGCATAAAAGATAATGTTAAAAACTTCGTCAAGAAATGATCAAAACAGCAAAAAGAATCACTGATCAGAGTTCTAATAGAGTTATTGATTAAATGTGTGATTAAAGTGCTTTAAAATTAGAGTGTTTGATACCACGTTGTTTGTATATTTTGCCTGTGTCTCCTTTTCTTGCCTTTGTTTTCTGTGAAACTTCAAAACAAAGAGAAAAAGGAAGAAAAGTGATAATAAATGATTTCAGCAGCTACAAGAACTGTTCATATGAGGAGGACTTGTTACAATAACATGAAAAAAACACAACTTCCTGTTGTAACTTGAGAGTTACAGTGTATCCTGTCTCCTCCTTTCTCTGAAAGTCAAATGCATAAAAGATAATGTTAAAAACTTCATCAAAAAATGATCAAAACAGTAAAAAGAATCACTGATCAGAGTTCTAATAGAGTTATTGATTAAATGTGTGCTTAAAGAGCTTTAAAATTAGAGTGTTTGATACCACGTTGTTTGTATATTTTGCCTGTGTCTCCTTTTCTCGCCTCTGTTTTCTGTGAAACTTCAAAATAAGACAAAAATGAGAAGAAAAGTGATTATAAATGATTTCAGCAGCTACAAGAACTGTTCATATGAGGAGGACTTGTTACAATAACATGAAAAATAACACAACTTCCTGTTGTAACTTGAGAGTTACAGTGTATCCTGTCTCCTCCTTTCTCTGAAAGTCAAATGCATAAAAGATAATGTTAAAAACTTCATCAAAAAATTATCAAAGTAAAAAGAATCACTGATCAGAGTTCTAATAGAGTTATTGATTAAATGTGTGCTTAAAGAGCTTTAAAATTAGAGTGTTTGATACCACGTTGTTTGTATATTTTGCCTGTTTCTCCTTTTCTTACCTCTGTTTTCTGTGAAACTTCAAAATAAGACAAAAATGAGAAGAAAAGTGATAATAAATGATTTCAGCAGCTAGAAGAACTGTTCATATGAGGAAAAGTTGTTACAATAAGATGAAAGATAAACAACTTCCTGTTGTAACTTGAGAGTTACAGTGTATCCTGTCTCCTCTTTTCTCTGAAAGTCAAATGCATAAAAGATAATGTTAAAAACTTCATCAAAAAATGATCAAAACAGTAAAAAGAATCACTGATCAGAGTTCTAATAGAGTTATTGATTAAATGTGTGCTTAAAGAGCTTTAAAATTAGAGTGTTTGATACCACGTTGTTTGTATATTTTGCCTGTGTCTCCTTTTCTTACCTCTGTTTTCTGTGAAACTTCAAAATAAGACAAAAATGAGAAGAAAAGTGATAATAAATGATTTCAGCAGCTAGAAGAACTGTTGATTTGAGGAAAAGTTGTTACAATAAGATGAAAGATAAACAACTTCCTGTTGTAACTTGAGAGTTACAGTGTATCCTGTCTCCTCTTTTCTCTGAAAGTCAAATGCATAAAAGATAATGTTACAAACGTCATCAAAAATGGTCAAAACAGCAAAAAGAATCACTGATCAGAGTTCTAATAGAGTTATTGATTAAATGTGTGCTTAAAGAGCTTTAAAATTAGAGTGTTTGATACCACGTTGTTTATATATTTTGCCTGTGTCTCCTTTTCTTGCCTTTGTTTTCTGTGAAACTTCAAAACAAAGAGAAAAAGGAAGAAAAGTGATAATAAATGATTTCAGCAGCTACAAGAACTGTTCATATGAGGAGGACTTGTTACAATAACATAAAAAAACACAACTTCCTGTTGTAACTTGAGAGTTACAGTGTATCCTGTCTCCTCTTTTCTCTGAAAGTCAAATGCATAAAAGATAATGTTAAAAACTTCATCAAAAAATTATCAAAGTAAAAAGAATCACTGATCAGAGTTCTAATAGAGTTATTGATTAAATGTGTGCTTAAAGAGCTTTAAAATTAGAGTGTTTGATACCACGTTGTTTGTATATTTTGCCTGTGTCTCCTTTTCTTACCTCTGTTTTCTGTGAAACTTCAAAATAAGACAAAAATGAGAAGAAAAGTGATAATAAATGATTTCAGCAGCTACAAGAACTGTTCATATGAGGAGGACTTGTTACAATAAGATGAAAGATAAACAACTTCCTGTTGTAACATGAGAGTTACAGTGTATCCTGTCTCCTCCTTTCTCTGAAAGTCAAATGCATAAAAGATAATGTTACAAACGTCATCAAAAATGGTCAAAACAGTAAAAAGAATCACTGATCAGAGTTCTAGTAGAGTTATTGATTAAATGTGTGCTTAAAGAGCTTTAAAATTAGAGTGTTTGATACCACGTTGTTTGTATATTTTGCCTGTTTCTCCTTTTCTCGCCTTTGTTGTCTGTGAAACTTCAAAATAAGACAAAAATGAGAAGAAAAGTGATAATAAATGATTTCAGCAGCTAGGAGAACTGTTCATATGAGGAAAAGTTGTTACAATAAGATGAAAGATAAACAACTTCCTGTTGTAACTGGAGAGTTACAGTGTATCCTGTCTCCTCCTTTCTCTGAAAGTCAAATGCATAAAAGATAATGTTAAAAACTTCATCAAAAAATTATCAAAGTAAAAAGAATCACTGATCAGAGTTCTAATAGAGTTATTGATTAAATGTGTGCTTAAAGAGCTTTAAAATTAGAGTGTTTGATACCACGTTGTTTGTATATTTTGCCTGTTTCTCCTTTTCTCGCCTCTGTTTTCTGAGAAAGTTCAAAACAAAGACAAACGAGAAGAAAAGTGATAATAAATGAGTTGTTACAATAAAATAAAAAAAACACAACTTTCTGTTGTAATATGAGAGTTACAGTGTATCCTGCCTCTTCCTTTTTTCTGAAAGTCAAATGCATGAAGGATAATAACAGTTAATATATTTTCTTTATCATCATGTAACCGAGTAGCAGCTGCCTGTAAATGAAGGATGCGTTTCAAAATAAGCTGTAAATAACTCCTTCAGGATGATCTTATGGCCAAAATATAATTAACTGTGTCCCAAATCTGCGACTCTGACTCTGAAATAATAATTGAACCGCTGAGAGCAGTGGCAGCGCCAGGGGTTCGCAAGGGGGTGCCATAGCTCCCCCTGGAAATGTCATAGCACCCCCAAGAAAATAGCAGATCATTTTCTTTTTCATCTAAATTAATCCTTCATAGCACCCTCAGTAAAATGCTTAATCCCCCCTTATCACCTGCAGATAAATATTTCTGGAGCCACCACTGGCTGAGAGCCACCTGTTTAACTTCATCTGCAGTCAGTCCTGGAGACGGTCAATAACATCAGCCCGGAGTAACATGAACTACCGGGATAGGTAACCAAATCACCTCATCTGCCCCACCGAAATAAATTCCTGAGGGTCTTTTTAAAGTTTTAACCTCAGACTTTCCCTCTATGTTAGCTAATATGCAGGTAGCTAATGTTCTATAAGCTAACTCCACTTCGCCAAAATCTCACATTTCCGAATAAAAACGACAAATAACGCAATTACCTTCATTATATCCTACTAATAGTTTTACTTAACTGGTAACGGTATGAATGAGGCATATTTAACAGAAAAAATTACAGTGCTTACCTTAGAGAAGCGGTGCCCTCCAGCAGGAAAAAAAAAAAACGGGGAAATATATTTTATTGCTACGGTTTACCATGGCGGTCACCCACGTTGAAGGTTACTCAGGGCTGATATTTCACCGAAAACCACCGGAGGTCGTTTTTCGATACTTGAGGAGTTGTTTTCTTCAAATATCAGAACCTCTTCTTTCTTTCTTTTTTAGAAATCTCCACTCCTAAAAATGCTCCGGTGTCATCTGCTCTCAGTGAAAGATTAAAAGAAAACAGCCCGATGTACTGGAAAGATCAAAGAATGAAACAGGAAGACACTGTGCTTGATGCTTTGATCTTTTAGATTGCGTCATTTTACACAGGTGGTGCACAGACGTCATTTCCGGTCCAAATGCTCCTAAATAAACAGCAATGGCGTCGGAATGCATGGGCAGCTGCATTTTATACGGGGCACTCGGTGAGTCACTCATTTAATTGTTAGCGCAAGTGATCAAACACACTGTCAGTGTGCTAGCCTTGATGCGCTTTAATGGTGTGTGTATTGAGCGGCCAAACTCCATGACCTTTGTAGGTTTAGCAAATGAATTTATGAGTAAATGATCAATTCACGATCACCATTGAAGTCACCCTGTTTTCTACAATACACACCCTGTTGGTGTGTGTATTGGGCCAAGTATTGAGTGCTGCACACACGCGCACTATGCAGTATTGAAGCCAACCATAAAAAAATTCCTTGTCAAAATAGTGAAACAGTTTGGTGGTTGTTTTATTACACTGGAACCAAAAGTTTGAGTTTGTAGTATCTGATGCTTTTGAGAAATACCATGCAACACAGATATTTAAGTATTTATAAAAACTTCCTATCATAATTTCAGACTTGATTAAATTCAAATAAATTCCAGAATAACAATTTACAGTTTACTTTGAAAAAAAGAATAGAGTGAAAGATAAAGATGTATCATCTGTACCAGTAATGGTGTGTTTATTTTTCTTCCAGATTATCTAGCATATCTGATACACACACACACACACACACACACACACACACACACAGAAACACACACACACGTACATTAGGTAAAGAAAATCCAAACTAAACACTTTAAATGGTAAATCATGCAGTGGGTATTCTCTGGCAGATTTATTGATAGCAATAATTTCACTGTTATTGAGATTCAAATCATATCTACAAATCTTACAGAAAGATTCAGCAGAAAGTGAAAGAGATGAGCTGGAGATAAGAAGGGTCACATACAAAAAATCCCCCACAAAAACTCTGCACTATTACATAATGTCAAAGAAAAGGCTGGGTGTTCTTTGAGAGTGGCAAACCCTGGACTCAAGGGACATCCTTGTAGCACAGAATGATAAAAGTGGAAACCGTCTAAAAGTATGTTGTTGGTCCCCCCAAAAAAAACAAAAAACGTCTAATTATTTCTTGGAATGAAGTAGTTTATTCCAAGAAATATTTTATTTCCCCAAAAGCCTAATTTCTCTAGAGTGAAGAAAAGATTTTCCACTCTATCAAATACTTCCTCCGTGTCTAAAGATATCAAAGCCTCAGGAAACATTGATGGAAACAGCTGTAAATGATGTTAAATACTCGCCTGAGATTTAAAAAAAAAAAACCTGCCTGCTATGAATAAACCTTGTTTGATCCAAGGACGATAGATAAATAGATAGATAGATGATTTCGGGAATCTTGGCCAATAGCTTCAACAATAATTTAGAATCAACATTTGAGAGGCTTCTGGGATGATATGAACCACACAGCAGGGCATCTTTGCTTTTCTTGCAAAGCAAAGAAATGGACGACCTTGGCCAAAATTATAGGCTTGAAGAAATCCATCTACCAATAGCAGACTTTTTTTATGAAAGGTGCTAAACTTTGCAGAGAACAAACTGCAGCCTCAAGCTCTGCAGCTGTGATTGGAAACTCTAATTTCCTATCAGCATTTTGCTCAGTAATAACACTATTGTTGATTATGTTTTATGAAAGAAAGGGTTTCCATCTCAGTTGTACTGGAAGAACATTCAGATCAGTAGAGTGCACTGTTCAGTAAATGTAGGGAACACTTTTTAATCAGAGTACAGCATCAAGTCAGTTAAACCTGTGGGATATTGATGTGTTCAGTTAAGTAGCAGAAGGGGTTGTCAATCAGTTTCAGCTGCTTGAGTGTTAATGAAATTAACAACAGGTGAACTGGAGGGGCAACAATGAGACAACCCCCAAAACAGGAATGGTTTTACAGGTGGAGGCTACTGACATTTTTCCCTCCTCATCTTTTCTGATTGTTTTTTCACTCGTTTTGCATTTGACTAAGGGTCAGTGTCACTACTGGTAGCATGAGGTGATACCTGGACCCTACTGAGGTTACACGGGTAGTCCAGCTCCTCCAGGATGGCACATCAATACGTGCCATTGCCAGAAGGTTTGCTGTGTCTCTCAGCACAGTCTCAGAGAATGCCAGAGCCCTAAACAATGAACTCCAGTAGGCTACTGGTGTGAATGTGGACAGTGGAGAACATTATGCTGCCTGTAATATTGTTCAGTATGTTTAGACCTCTACAGGCTAGGCAACAGCACCCAGGCTGCCGTTAGGTATTGGGATGAAATCCTTGGACCCATTGTCAGACCCTACGCTGGTGTAGTGGGTCCTGGGTTCATCCTGGTGCACAACAATGCCCGGTCCCGTGTAGCAAGAGTATGCAGGCAGTTCCTGTAAGATGAAAGAATTGATACCATTAAGTGACCCCCACACTTGCCTGACCTAAATTCAATAGAACACCTCTGGAAAATTATGTTTGCCACCAGGTTACCCCTCAGACTGCTCAGTGATGCCCTGGTTCAGATCTGGGAGGAGATCCACAGGACAACATCCATTGTGTCATTAGGAGCATGCACTGACATTGTCAGGCATGCATACAAGCACATGGGGGCCATACAAACTACTGAGTTGCTGCATAGCACATAAAACCCAGGGTTAACCCTGGATTTTCTGTACTATGAAGGCAGTTCAGTTCTTGCCAGGGTATTTGCTGCTTGTGATTCCCTGATGAGCGTCAGTAATATTCCTTGATTCCCCCCCCCCTGTTGGCTGCAAATAATTTTGCAACAATTTTATTGTTCTATAAGCATTAATATGTGATACTAAAAGAAGTCACCTACTTGTACATGCTGACGGATCAGGCCCATGTTTGAATTCTGATTTTATATTTAATCTTTCTCTCAGATTGTTGAAAACCACAGAGGCTGCAGTTGAAACGATAAAAAACTAAAACTGTCTTTTAAACAATAACTTAATGAAATGTGAAAGACTCGATTATAACCCATCAGATCCTCCCATGTCTCAATTTAAATAGGCTGAACTTTATTAATATGGTAGCTCATTTCCAGTCTTAAAGCAGTCACACATTCATACAGCACTTGTATTAGGCTGATTCTGTGCAGCGCGTTTCCCCTCACAAATGTGCCACTGATTTGTCTGCTGCAGCCGTGTTGGTTTCAGCCGCTATTCTGTGTTTAATCTCTTCATATTTTTTTTCTAATATTATAGTTTTATCTAAAATCAGCCACTTATCCATAATTGTAACTGGTCAGATGCTGCCAGTGCCACCCCTTTCATGTGAATGAACAGAGGAAACCCTGTGTTAGCTTAGCAAGTCATCAACCAGTGTGTGACCAGTGTTAGGTTTAAGTGGAGAGAGAGCCTGGATCCGCAGAACTTGCTTTGTAGAACAGGGCCCAGGTCTAAGATCTATCCAAGATCCTGTATTGCAGCTCAGCTTTTTCCTCCAAACATTATGGAGCAGATGTTACCTCTTTCTTCACACCTTTCATATAATACAGAAACAAACACGGTAATAATTTTGGCTCACATCTTATTCATCTGTTCCAGTAATCCGCAGCATAGCTTGACTAGCATTCAGCTCCTCTAGTGTGACCAAATTTAACAGACACACACAAAAAAGAACACATAGAGCATGTAAGGACCTGACTTAAGGCAACGAAATATATAGTCTTATATATTTAAGTTGTTAACTTAAGCTGTGTAAACTTTTTTAATAACACCGTAAAGAAAGAAAAGAAAAGCTTCACGTTAAAGAATAAAGTCAAAACTTTAGAGGCAGCAAAACAGCAAAAGAACAAGTAATCTTCTGATGGCAGACAAATATGCTGGCCTAAGGGAGGACACTGTTAAATATTACTCAAGCACTTCAGTGGTCAGTACACATATCAAGGCTCACAGTCTGAAGCTCCACTTATCCCATTAGCCTTTGATTTATGACTGGTAATGTGGTTATACTGCTCTGCAAATGAAAACGTATGAGGTTATGATGAGTTATTATCCAGTTGGAGTTTTATTGGTCCTTTCACGTCTCTGTGGTGTTGAGGGTCACTCAGGGACTGGCTGCGAGGGACAGTCAATCACAAGACAGGGCCTGTTAGTCTGATGCTCTTAAGATTAACTGCCCCTGTTTGAGTCGTGTGCTTTCTCATTGTTGTGGGACCAGAAAAAGTTGCTCTGCTGCCAGCCCTGTTGAAGTTAGGGGGAAAGCTGGCACCCTGAGCCTCACTTCTCGTACTGCGTTTCCCAACTGTCCATCTTAACGGACAAAGGCAGACGTTGGCCTTGTGGGGAAGATGGATGGAGGTAGTAAACAGGCACTGGAGACAGAAGTAACGGGAGTGCAAGGGGAGGGGGTGAGGGAGAGATGTATGGCCGCACACATCGCTTCAGACAGAATGACAGATGATAGGATTATGTAGCATGGCTACTTTCCACAGTGATCAAAGTTAGGTGGCCTCCTTTTACAACCTAGGTATACTCCAAGCCAATCACTTTGGCGGATAGGGTCAAAAACAGAGAAGCAGGAAACAACCCTCCGTTTCAATGTAATATTTCACTCCATAGTCCAAAATTCCCGACTTAAGTCCCTGTACTGCAAAGCAATACTTCGATTGCTGTTTCCATTTCTTGCAAAAGAACCGCTCTCCTGAAATAGGAAGCATTTTTCATTCCACCAGTCCGTGCGTGGCGTGGCTGTGTCGAGCTGCAAGCGGGCAGTCTCATTCTCTTTTCATTCTCAGTGTCAGAGTTCACTTGAAAGACACTCTCATAAACACTGTTAACTCCAAATTACAGCCTCCTCCTTCCTGCGGCCCCACTGCATATTTAGTAGGCGCACAAATCAAATTTACCATAACAGTCGCATTATCTAAAAAGCATTACTGCAGTAATGGCAAATTTCTTCTGACGCACTTGTTTAAATAACTCTGCCCCATATGAAGCAACTGGCGGGAGCGAGCGCGTGTGCGCGTATAGCCCACACATGTGAGTGCAGGTGAACGCACAGCAGCACGTGAAGCAGGTGGGGATTGTAATTTTGGTAAACACATGGTGTGAAGTAAACCCTGAATAATGGATTCAGCCACGGTAAGAGTAATCAGTGAACCCTGAGCTCAGCCTATTGAAGTTTAATAACATTCTGAATGTCAGAACACATGACAGCAGAGAAACATAATCCTCTCTCCCTGTAGAGAGAGGCCTAAACTAACTCTACCTCTCTCGCGCTTTCTATCCCCTTCCCTCCTCTCTCTCTGTCTCTCTCTTTGAGTTACACACTGTACACACACACACCAACACTGGTAAAGCCTTTCAGATTAGCTGGTGTGATTTAAACAGCATTTAAAGAGAAGTAAATAAGGGAGAGTTCCAGTTCAACAGAGTTCACATATCCCCATCCCCGCAGGGTTCTGTCACCTTATCACACTCAGGTTCTCTCTATTTGATCATTAAAATTAAAGTTACACAGTGCCCCCCCCCCTTCCACAGCATCTTTGTGTTTTGGCTTGTGTGACCGATTTCGTTTGCGGGGCTTTTCTACTGTGAAATCACCACTTGTTGATACAGTAACTGACACTTTGAAATACTTCTCAGATTTTCATTAAGATCTCAAGTTAAGCTGAAAGGAGACGGCTTTGGGCTTATCAGCTGGCCAGAAACACAACGCCTAATGAATGAAAATGCCGCTCTGTCAGCTGGATGTGTAAATAAGCATCTATTTTCCTTCGCGCGTTTATAAGATAATGTGTTGCCTTTACGTTACTGCTGACCCGAGTGGCTGAAAAAATAAATCACTTAATGCAAGCGTATCACGTGTTCGGCAAGTGGATGTAAGTATACAAGCCTAAATGTCGCATTAACATACAACAATTTTAGACAACCTAAATCAAATGTATGATATTTACCCCACCCACACTGCTGGTTTCTTTAATGGGACTCGATGCCAGTGGTTGATTGTTGATGTTAAATAGGGAGCATGCAAATAAAGTTTACATGGGAAAAAAGGGATTGTAAAATCACGATGGCTAATGATGTTGCTTGTATCTGAATGTCTCATTATCATTCATTAGCATGAATTCGGTACTTGAATGCCTCTTTATCTCTCTCCACTGCTCCCTCTCCCTCGCTCCATCCATCTTTGCCTGTGCCCTCTCACTCTCTCGCATCTATCACATCTTCTCTCCGCACAGCCCCCATCTTCACATTTTCTCACTGTCCCTCTCTAATCTGTAAAACCGCACATTTGGCTCGGTACAGAGAGCGATGAGACGAAATGTCACATTCCAGCGCAAAGCAGCGGACCATCACACTGGAATGTCAATTGGCCGAGTGGTGTTGGAGGTGGAGGGAAGTGGGGTTGGGGAGACGGCGGGATGAATGGGCGGAGGAGTGGAGGATGACAGGAGCAGCCCCGTTCCATTGTGCGTTTTTTAAAGACGTGGCGGTTTTTTAATGATTATTCTAATCCCACCGAGGACCTCTCAGCCAGAACTGGGTGCCTTATCTGCCCTCCACAGTCATTCTCTCATTAAAACACAATCACAGGCCACCAACTCTAATAAACCTTCAACTTCCTTTTTGAAAGAGGGAAGGGCAGGTGGGGGGTGGAAATGCAGATTACAGTAGGTCTGTCTGCCAGTTCCTCTGTATGTGACACGAGGAACAGGAATCCTGCTTCTAATCGCTTCTTGTGCAAAAAGGCTATTAAAAAAATCATTGGATTTGATGATTTTTTTAATATATATATATCCACAATGAAAAAGGTCACTTTTTAATAAAGACTATGGGGATTATAGAGTGCCCAGTGGGATTTGGCCTGTGTGCACCTTGATTGTTTTTGATTGCCTTAGAGAACTGACTCGGTACACACTTTTCAAGCTTTTGGAGTTGGCCAAAGTTAAAATCAAGCCAAACACTTCCAGGCATTGATGCTGCAGCCCACAATCCCTTTTGACTACCATATCCCCCCTTCTCTCTCTCTCTCTCTCTGTGACAAACACACATCTACACAAACACACACTCCAGACAGGGTTTTAAACCCTCTTTAATCATCAGCTCAAGTGAATATATCAACCTCTGCAGCTTGGCTTTAATTCAAACATGATGCAGTGAAGTGGGCCAGTTTGTCGGCTGCTTAACAGCTTCAAAATTTAAGTATGTGTGTGTGTGTGTGTTTGTGTGTGTGTGTGTGTGGGACTGGATGACAAATCAAATTTACTGACAATGAGAATCTCTAGGGGGATCTAACTTTACTTTTACAGTTTTCAGGAAAAGTAAATGCATAACCTGGCAAACAAGGCTAATAATGGCCTTATTTTGAAAAGCAAGCTCATTGTAACTTTAATGCACCCATGCTGTAATTACAACATGGGATCCCTGGGAAAATGAGGCACAACAAAGCACAAAAAAACTTTTGCTTAGACTAGCACCTCCTTGTAAAGGACTGTTGCTGGTTTAATAATGACAGGATGAATAAAAGAAAAAGCATCGTTTACCACTAGTGATGATTATGCAAATGCAAACAAAGATCCAGCATGAGAGCAATGACTGTGAAAAGGAAGACAGTATGGTAGCAGCAAAGCATCTAGGATTCGGATCATTTCTGCTTCATTAAAAGGTTAGATCCACAGCTGGTGTGCTGCTCCTATTTGATTCAAACTGGACCTCTGCAATGCACCACCTTTTGTTTCTGTTTCCTTCCTTCTCCCCTCCGGCCCCTCTCACTGCACCTAATTCCAAAACCTTCTGATCACCGTTCCATAGTTATATCTGACTGGCAAACAAATAAAGCCTGACTGCCACTCGGAACAGAATTTCAATGATCTAAGTAGGACTCTTTCATCATGTTCCATTTTCATCTACACTAACACCACAGTGATATTTATTTCCAGTCCACCTCTCTCCCACATCCTCCCGATAAATTTCGACAAAAGGCAAACCTCTACGGACTTTAACTGCTTCAAGAAATCTTGAGGCCATTGCTTCAGCTGAATTCCAAGCGCTCTGCTGCCTTGTCCCTCAGGCCACGGCCCCTGCTTGCATGTCTGATTCGGCATTATGTCCTTTGCATCTGGACACAGCTTAGAGATGTAAGGGGAAGAATTTATGGAAATAATATGCATTAAAAAAGATGAGAGAGGAGCCAAAGTCAAAGCAGGCAGCTGTCATTGGTAGTGATTCAGAGGTCTATGAGGCCTCTCACTTTGCTCCTAAATTATTCATGCAATCTGTCAATGCTGCTGTCTAGGCAGACTCCTCTCCCCATGTGTTCAATGATGACAGAAATCCTGCGCTATGTTCACTGCTATCTTCTGCAAATCCCTCACCGCAGACATCCACCACACTCGCGAAGCTTCAGCACATGCTTTTGCGTGCGTGTGCATCTTGTGTGTTTTGATGAGGGTGCATGTGTACATGGTAACGATATGTATATGGCTACGTGCATGCATGGGTGTCTCCTCTAGAGAATTTCAATAACTTTAGAATCATTTTTCATCTTTGCACTGTTTCTGTTGCCTCAAGTCTCTGTAAGTTTTACATTATGCAAATTAGACACACAACACACTGTGGAATATGAATTCGGGCACAAACGTGCACATGCAAACACGACAACCACACGTGAAGAGAGCGCTTCGGTGTTCTGTCTAGTCCTTCTGAGAAGTAGCTTCCTAGCACTTTTACATCTCTTTGTGGGAGACTAAGAAAAAAGACACGCATCCCTCAGATGTTGCAAAGAGTATAATTGTGGATGCTGAAAAATCCTCCACGTGATAAAACTCTTAATTTAAAAAAACAAAACAAAAGATGCACAATGCACCAAATGATGAACTCCCCCAAATGAATATTCACAGAGTGCACTGCAGTCACCTAACTATCTAGATCTAGTGTTCTTGTGATTTAGCAAAATAGAGCTTTGACTTTGTGCCTGTTGTATAATCTGCTCTCAGTTTTAACAGTGTGGGCTCACACTGTTAAAACTGAGACAGATGTGACTGTGTGTCATGGTGATCCAGGCCACTGTCACTCAGCATTAAGACGGATCATGTCTCATCTTTTAGGCATCACTACATGGACTGTTGACACATTGCATGAATTTAGGAAAGCAGTCTTGGCTTCACAGTGGACCTCGTTTTCTTTAATTTTTTTTCTTGGTCTATTGCAAAAACTGTTTCTGTGAGCTCACATCAAGTGTTTGGCAGCAGCCTCGGAGAAGATATAAGCAGCTGAATAAACAGACTAATAGAAGGATCTATGCAGAAATAGCGACACTGATATATTTGTAAGCATACACTTTAAATATTGTTCCTGAATACACAGGATGTCTGCGCCCAACAGTGATTTCTAATTAAGAAATGCCCACTGAGCAGATTATCTGCGTAACACAAACCGTGGCTGACAGCTTTACCTCCGTAAAAGCTAAACGTAAAATTCTCAGAAACCCACCGTTAGCCACTGTTTTATGGCAACCTGTAGGTGCCAACTATTTACTGAAACGCTATTATTTTTGTCTTCCTTTTCTTTCCATTGCATCACATCCGACATTTCACATCTCCGTGCTGTTGTGTACTGTCACAGGGCTTGTTACAGGACTCACTGCAATGATAAGATAAGACCCGAAGGCTCAGCAGTAAATATGTTCACATCGACCGAGGGCTTTGCCTTTTGCTGTTTAGACGTTCCTTTATCTGCCAGACACATCTTTGCTTTGCAACAAACTTAAATCACAAATTCACTGACTGGGGGTCAGTCCTGTGACCACGTCATGACGTCTTGTGGCTGATAAAATTATGACCACTAGGTGATGGGAACAAATAGACTGATAATCACTGTATTTTTGCTAATATAAGCAAATCTGTTATATCAAAGTGGCGTTCAGATCACTCTGGCTTTTTATCTTTGTTGACTTGACAAATCCCTTCTTCCTACTTCTGACTTTTCTAAGTCAGAAGTTTAGCAACTTCTTTCTTTCTTTCTTTCTTTCTTTCTTTCTTTCTTTCTTTCTTTCTTTCTTTCTTTCTTTCTTTCTAGCGATCATGATCCTCTCCATTGTCTTGGAACTTGTTGTAGATATGATCTGTCACAGTGTTTTTCATTATTCAGATGGTCGTTAGTCAAACGTTATCTCTCCCATAAGTCTCCCACCATCCTGACGCCTCTTTAAGCAGGAATATCTGTCTTTTTCCTTCACTAAAAGCTAAGCCTTGTGATCCTAGTCTGACTTCTTCTGTGCTTTAGTACGCCACAGGAGTTAAAAACTTTAGAACTTATTCTACTAAAAAAAACTTTATGAGTATAGTTAATAAATGTGCAGACCCTTACTGTGGCCTGGCATTGGCTTCTTTAAACACCATTTTCTCATTAATCCAAATTTTTGGCCACCTTAGGCAACAGAAGCTGGGAACAATGCAGTCATTAACGATCAGCTTTTATTGTTTTTATACATTAGAGAAACATTAGGGGATTTCTTTAACCCTTCGCTTGGACTCTGATGATTAGAATTTGGGTGCGGTCACTCTGTCTTTGTTATCATCCCATTCCTGTGAATATGACATACAGTTAGGTATTGTATTTCTGTAATTTTACCTCTGTACACCACCACAGTGGATTTTAAAGTCAAGAAGGGATGAAAGTGCAGACTGTCAGCCTTCATTCAAGGGGTTTAACAAAAGTATGGCATCAACAGTTTAGGAATTACAGCCATTTATATACACAGTCCCCCCATTTCCAGAGGCTCAAAAGTAACTGGACAAACTAAAATCATTTTAAATATAAGGATTATTTATAATACTTGGATGAAAATCCTTTGCAGTCAAAGACTGCCTGAAGTCTAGAACCCGTGGACCTCACCAAATGCTTCGTTGCCCCCTTGATGTGCTCTGACAGGCCATTACAGCAGCTACCTCTAGTTTCTCCTTGTCTGTGGGAGTTTCTGCATTCAGTTTGATCTTCAGTTACTGAAAAGCTGCTCTGTTGGTTGAGATCAGGTGACTGATTTTAAGTCTATAATAGATTGTTGATTTGGTCAAAGCTTACATTTTTGTGATAAATGTATTCTAGTTTTTCAACCTAATGATGGAATAAAGGTATAAAAATGGCGGCAATTCCAGCACACATTGTTAACGACACACTTTTGAGAACCCCCTTCCAATAAAGCTGAAAGTCGGATTTCAGATCCACCACAATAGTGCACAGCGACAACATTACAAAAAAAAAAACTACGTATGGACCTAACTGTCTAAGAAACTGCTGGAGAGAATTAAACCTAAGCTTCTCCTAATCCTACATTAGCAACCATAACAAGCAGAACGCCTGTCACGCTTTTAGGACAGGGGAAAATATGCTGTGGGGAACATGCGAGTTTGATGGGAACATGCGGATATCCTCGTAGTTTAGAATCAGGTGCCATATTTCACTTTTCTGAATCCCCACAGGTGAGATGTAGGATATGATTGCTTCATAAACAGCTGAATCCATCAGAGATGAATAAAAATGCCTTCATTCACTAGAAATGCACAAACCTTTTAGTGCGGTTGCTAGCACCAATTTGGTAGACAGATGAATGTTAATTATGATGTAATATGAGAGCCAATGTATGGCTAAAAGGCAGTGATGTAGCCTACTCTGTAAAAAAACGCTTTACTGGTTATTTTTCCAACAACTCTGGAAGGGGGGGGGGTGATTATGCTTATAACAGTCATATAATCGAGGCGGGGATATATGCTGCTTTTCAGCAGTTCGAACTGAATATGGCATGGAGGACATGCCAGGTTGATGGTGCTCAGCACACTGCAGGCGGATACCGATTTGGTGAAACTTGGGTGCCGATGTCCTCACTACAATTAAATCTGATCTAATGCACATTAATGTTTTGCATATTGTAGGCTGACAAGTTTATGGAGGCAAATATGAGCGTGAGGTTTATAGCCATATCCATCCATCAAATGGGAATATTTTATGTTTCTTATGGATCATTTTATATCCAAAACTCAGTCTTGTGTGTTTCTGTATTGCTTTGGGATCTCATCTACAATATAAAGTAATTTGTTTGGGTAATGTTTAGCTACAAATTGAGAGTGTTTTGTAGGAAAAGTTTAAAGAATTTTAAAGATCCACACATCAGACTAGATGGGCTGCTGAATCAAGTTCTGCTAAACTTCATCCGGTGTGCTCATACTGCAAGTGGATCCAAATGGGGCACAGCTTCCCAGTAGCTCATGCAAAAACATTCCCTAACCGTACCTTGGAACAAGCAGCTGGCCTTTGACCCTCAAACACAATTTTGAACATCTATTCACGCAGTGCAGACAGAGAATCAACAATGAACACGTTCACGTTCTTGCTAATTCCAGCTGTCGCCTAGAACACCCTCTCATTACCACATTTGGCTCTCCCTCTTTGTCCTTGTACACAAGTAACACACCACGCACGCAGACTGCTCCTAACAATTGTGAGGACCATACAAAAGCAGCCCCGCAGCCAGGTGTGCGGCTCTGCAGGGGTTATTTCTACAAATCAGTGAGCCGGTTCCATGACATCATGTCTCCTGCAGTGACCCCCCCGCTTCCTGTTTCTCCTGTCCTTCATCTGCCAGCAGGTGATCCCAATCTGCTTCATTTGTTTTGTTTTGTTTTTTCCTATGCAGCATGTAGAGAACACTTTTTTTTCCCTTTGCTCCTCTAACCATCCTAACCTACTCAATCTGTGCCGGCATTTCCTTAGAAATGTTCAGCGACACCAAAGGCGTATCTAATCCATCTCTTTCTGTTAGCTGCCACTCATACAGCATCCAAAGTCAAATTCTCTTGTTCCTCTCACCAGTCACAAGTTTAGGCCTTGACTCATCAAGTGTAAGTGTAAATATTGCCACTTAACCCTGTGACATGATGCTCCTTTCCGAGTTGCCTCTCACTTGTTTATTTTATTTTTGTGCGCGTGTGTGTGTTTATTTTCAGATCTCTTACCTTCCAAAGTATTTAATATGTGCCTTGGGGGAGGGGGGGGGGCAATACATTTACCTTGGCTCTCAGAGGCACTGACACACAACAGCGTACTCATGGGTTTGTCATCATGTCAACACTCAAGAGGATTATACAAAGACAGAAACAAGCCAGGTTTATCAGCTTCAGACCCACAAGAGTACACAAACACGCTGAACAAACTAATCTCTCTCAAAATAAATAATTTTTTTTTTATTTTATTTTAAAAAAGGAAAGCCATTGAGCACTGGAGAAAACTCTCTCACACACTCACACAAATTTGAGCTCTTTTCCCTTATCTCCCACTCCCCTCCAAGCGGCTTCAATTCACTGCACTTATGTCTGCAGGAATTAGCTCCCTGCCTGTTGTCTTTCATGCTGTGTAAAGTAAACAAAATGCTTTTCTTCTTCTCCTTCAAAGAGAAAGTTTCTCCATTTCCTAATTGATAATCCTTCTCTTGACATGTTGGTTTGCCAGGCTGGGTTTTGTTCCTAGGACAACAGAGCCGTGTGCATCCTCTGCTGCTCTCTTTCGCTGTTGTTCTATATTGTATGGCTCGTCTATTTTTGCAGAAGCCCCAGTGTGTTGTTCCATAATTACAGAGGATAATTATTAAGGCGTACACACTTGTTTGTATCAATAAGCTCCTTGGGACTGAAGCAAACATTTTAACTTCAGCGCTCTCTGTCGCATTGCCCCCGGGACCATTACCTAACAGAAAACTCCAACTTTTATCCAGAACCTGTATTATAACCTAACCAGAAACATCCAGAGGATTTTCTTATCCCTGTCAAGAAATGTTGGTCCTCTTAACAGCAGAAACACTATAACACACACACACACACACACACACACACACGCACGCACAGAGCCACAGCAAGTTCTCCCCTTTGCGATAACTCCTACAAAACGCCTGTCATCCTTACTCAGTCATACACAAGCGGGGAGTCAGACGCAAGCCGATGGATCAATTTAGTAGAGAAAAGCTGAGGCATTCTTCAAATGTAATGGGCTTTGATGTCGACGCTGAGCTGCATTACAGAACCTCACTGAAGCCAGTGAAACCTCTTTTTATCTGTCTGTTTCCTATGCAGAGGACGTCGGCAGGAAATATACCTCACTTCTGCTGCAGTTTTTTTTTCTTCTTCTTCTTGCTGCTGTTCAAAGACGCCTACACTCATCCGCCTTTATGATCAGGCGTGTATACACCAATATACCAATATATTGGTTCTCCCCGTGAGCCAGAATCTTGCTTTGACCCTATTTTTTTTTTGGGGGGGGGGCATGATCAGTATGGGACTGAATTTATTAAAATTAAAAACACAATAACCGTGTTGTGAATCTTTCCTTGTTTATGAAGTATAACTTCATGTGTTATGCTTTCACGGGTATACTGCCCCCTGGTGGGAACGTTTGTTCATCACATGTATTCATGCCATTGCAGGCTTTCTGTTTCTATATATAAAAATGTTTTAAGATGCTTTGATGGTGCTGTTCCAGCCACTTCCTCCCCTACAACACATAAGTTTACTGTTAGATTAAAAAAAAAAAAACTATTCAAATCACGCAACATTTTTTAAAAAAAACTGCCACAAAGGTTACGAGTCATCATAACCCCTGCAATTTCTTTAAAGCCAGTGTAGTTAATCTAGAAATATCTCCCAATTAGACATTCACAGGGAATACCCATTCAATCCCTTCTGATTTAATTTTTTTTTTATATCCACAAGAGGAAATCATAGACTTCTTTCACACTGCTGCAGCTGCAGCACTTCACAGTTCACCCAGTAATTATAACAGTTTCCCTGCCAAAGTGTGTTATTATCAGTATGTGAGGCATGTGTCGCTCCCATCAATTCTTCCTATGTACCAGTTTCTGTCATGCTGTGAATTGTAATAGACCCCGCTGCTTCCATTTGGTGTGAAATGCAGCCAAAAAAATTGGCAGCGTGACATTCAAATCACTCAGACACAAAATTAAATGAAGATAACAAAGAATGTGAGAATGTTTATTTATAATAACATTTAAAAAGTAATTGGGGGAGGGGGCAAGCAGGTAAACAATATTCAGATCAAGATCGTTTGCTGCTCTTGGCTTGAAGGTGAAGCAAAGAAAGCCAAAATTCATCAGACAGGAAGTGTCTCCCTTTCAGTGGATTTACATGCACTCGGTACAAACAGAGAGGCAATAACAGGCATGTCTTTAGTTCTCACACAGCCCACAGACCACTGACCATCCAACCGCAGCAGCCAACGTTTCCTGTAAATCTAGAGCACATAGCAGGAACAAGTCACCATGGTGCTTTTCACAGCCTTTTTCTGCACAGACAAGTGTACGGCTCATTCTCATGGGCAAACGCTGCCAAGAATGGGTTACTTATTATGCCTCGTGTCCTGCATTAGAGGCAGCGTGGATTCAATGAAAACTGGTTTAACTGTGTTCGTGGGCTTTTTCCTGACAGTCCAATAACTGATGGCAACCAACAGCTGCCGGGGTATAAAAGGGGCATGCATCAGCAGACGTTTGAACCTATCCAATGAACACACACACACCGGTTAAGCATTCAATTGACAAAGAGATGTTTTGTCAATTAAGTGTATTTCGTTGTGAATTAAATCTCACTGCGGCATGGGGTAAACTAACATGAGACGGCCGGATAAGATCGACACATCTGATTTACAGAAATCTCTTCAAATAATAAAACTGACATACAGAAATATGCATGAGGTGTGAGAGACTGTAAGTGAGCATCAAAAACAAAACAAACCCCCACCCAAAATGATTTCACTGTGCAAACGTATTGGTGTTGGAAAGAGGATGTGAAAATCACCTCTGTGGGCATGGACTTGTTGTAAATGTGTAAATATGGAACTTAAATCCCTTTTTTTTTTTTAAAAATCTGAGTTTGCTTTATTCATGTCACACAGCAGGAATCTGACCTTCCTGTCACTTTTTCAGAGTCACATGGCACACTTTGTCATCTCTGACTCTACCCCTCATCCTCAGATTACCTCAAAACTTTCATTTGTGCATGTGAAATGGGAGAATAGTATTACCCCTTTTGTTTTAAGCCTAAACTACATCTAGGCGGTTTGATTCTCTATCATACAAACTCTATTTGTAAGTGTATTTAAAGTGAACATATGTTAGGAAAAAAAAAAGATAGCTTGCTACCCACCATACAAAAGGCATGAGGATCAAGGCCTAAGTCAGTGTTCATGATGTAGACAAACAAACACAGTGAAGATTTTGCCAGTTATTTCTATAAAGCAATTAACAGAAATATCAAGGGCACATTTACCAAATTACAAAAAAAAAATAAGGGAAAAACTAAAAATCACCCAGTTAAGCCTGTAGTTTTTAGTAGCTTCAGCATCCACAGAATGTAGCATTATATCCATAAAGATCACACAGTCCATCACCTGTGCCAGGTAAAAACTCACAAGTTTCCTGATGAGTCATCCCAGGCACTCAAAGGCACCACAACTAGTGGTAGATAGGCCAGAGGTAGGTTTCACAGCCTACGCAGAAGTAAGACTGACTTCCAGTCAGGCCACAACCAAAGTGTTACAGCCAAATGATTTTACAGCTGTCCCTGCACAGAAAGATGTTAACACTTTGCCGTGCACGTCAAACTTTACAGTAACTGTTATCAGTGCAGACAACATGCCATACCTACTTAAAAAAATAAAAAGAAGAGAAAACAGCAACTGGAAAAAAAAAACGTGACAAGAGTGACTTTTTATTTACACCTGACACACACACATACAGTGCTGTGCTCCTACCTGACCACCAGCATGCGTAATCACAGGCTCGTCACGTTACACAAACCTGCTCTCTCAACACCATCGTTTCACAGAAGCCTTTTACCACTAGATGATAGAAACAGCAGCTTTTATTTCTTAAAAAAGAAAAAAGAAAACAAACAAAAAAAAAGATACTCCAGTTGCTGCCATGTGAGACTAAATTACTGGATTATTGACCAATACTAAATAGGGATCTTTGAATATTCTTTAATAGTACAAAGTGGGCCGTACTCAATGGCTGCCCACAGATGCAGTTAAAATGCAGGCATTACAAACAGTGCCGTGTAGCACGGGACAATCACTGTGAACTTCCAAAGAAAAAGTGTTTTGGCACACGTGAACTTTCACCCTCTGGAGGTGCATATTCTTGGAAAAATATCTCTACAAATGAAGTGTACATATCTGTAACATTTCAGTTGGGATGACGTTTCTCTGTGTAAGAGCTAGAGAAAAACAGTGACACCTTGTGTTAGTTTTCTGCAATACTATTGATTTTTCCTCAATTTATGAGCCTAAAGCATCTTTGGTCAACCCTGCAGGTCTCGCTGGTACAGCAAGTACAGTGTGTGTGTGTGTGTATGTTCACGAGAATATTCTGGGGTAAGAAATATATGAAAAACTCAACATAACAAAAACCGGAGCAACAGATTTGCGTGATAAAAAAAAAAAAAAACACGAGCTTTTTACTAGCGACCAGATGAGCTGGCCTTCAGCTGTGACTCGAGGACAGTCCCTAAATAACAGAATAGTCCCAAACCCAACCTCAAGCTTAAAATGCGTTGTGCACACAGTCCTTGATTTCACTCCATTTTGTGTGTTGTGCGTAACATTGGTGTCAGCTAGTTGTGGTTGCAGTGCAACTGTGCCTTAGGTTCTAGCTCTGAGAAAAGTACTCGAGGACAAGGCGGAGGTGTCCCAAGCGATCTTTGAGTGAGGTCAGGGACAGGACGGTGGTCTGATAGGCGGGGTCCAGCTGGAGGACAGACAGCAGCCACCAGCACCACGCTGGACCATTAGGCGAGGCCTGAAGCAGAAGTTCAACATCATGAAAACACATTAAGTACCACAACAGTCAATTAACCCTTTTAATGCAAATCACATGAAATCATTAACTTGCATTTGTTCCAGGTCTGCTCTCAGTTCCCACAAAATTAATGCTCCCTATTATATATTCTCTAAGTGTAGTGTAACTGGATGATTCTCTTCTGTTCCATTTACATAAAACTAATTTTCAAAAGCGAAAGTTATGAATGAAAGTGAAAGCAAAAGCTAAAGGGAACATATGCCCCCTTCTGCAAACAATAACCACTCAACCCATAACCGCCCACCCTAAAGCTTACACTGCTTTGTTTTTTCCAGTGGGGAGTGTAATTTACAAAATTATTATTTTTGCATTCAGAAGAACCTCAGAATACCAAATGATCAGAAAGGCGTTACTATCTGGCATTTAAAAGGTAAGGGCAATGGTTTCTGGGCAGACTGAGGGAAATGGGTTTTCTAAAGGTTAACATAGCTGATGTCACAGTTAAAACACTAACCTGAATGTTATCCTCCTTATCTGGCATAGCACCGTACTGTCTGTTGATCTGCTCGCGTATGCGGCTGCCCAGGCGCTGGTACCAATCCTGGGCCTGCTGATACACACTGTCATGCAGACGCTGTAAAAGCTCCAGCTCATTGCCCTCAACCTAAGAGAAAGAGAGGATGCAAAGATAATAATTAGAGAGAGAGAGACTTGCTGCAGTTTGTGATTTCTGAAAGCCTGACCTTGATGTCCTCTAGGTACTCTATATCAGCAGTGTGGTAGCCATCCCTCTGACCTCTTTTAGTACCCTGAATCTGCTGCCACCAACCGTTTCCACATATGAGCGTCCATCAGGCAAGAGCTCCAGACTGAGAATCTCCAACATGCAGCCATAGTCTGCAAATCTGAGGCACACAAATTTAAAAAAAAAAAATCTTAAGGATGTGCACATTCAAATACACCTTAATTAGAAAGGAAGAATATTAGAGGGTCGAGTGAAGCTTATTTTGATGCGGTAATGTAAACAGATTAGTTCCATTTTTTTTTGGCCACAGCGGCTTTATTTGCAGTGTAGACAGACAGGAAACGGGGGAAGGATACGGGGAAGACATGCGGGCAAATCAGCGACAGGCCGGGACTCAAACCTGTGCCGCCCGTACCGCAAGGCGGCATATATACATGGGGTCACCTGCTTCACCACTGAGCTACCTGGGCACCCTAAACTAGTTCCATTTTGTGCTTTTTCAAGGTATTATTGGTTTGAAGGAACACAAGGACGTAAATGAATGAAAAAAAAAAAGTGTCACCCTCTGACTCAAAGATGATCATTTCAAAATGAGTAAGGTCATCAAAGTTCCATCATGACTACTATCACCCTTTTACAGACCTTACATCTGAAAAGTTTGGGTATTAAATTTAAAAAAAAAACAATTGTGGTAAAAGCGTCTTGTCACTTACGATCACCTACTTGCCAGTTAAGAGGGGGCGCGAGAGAACAGCAGTGATGTGGTCACAGAAAACCCCAAAAATGTTGATTACATTTTCCAACTTGTAATCTAAAATAACTGTCAGCAAAGCAAAGTGGGTGGGTAACAGACTGAACTAATATTAACTTTACTTAGTGAACGGGAAATACATGAGAGGGTTACACGTGCAACCAGAGCCTGGAATATCCACTAGCAATCAGCCATCAGTGACGAAGTGAAATGCTTTATGTGGATGGGGACTTTACTGTAATTGAATGCTTTAATAACAGTTTTGATATTGGTTTTCCATGAATAACACATATATGCACACATACTAAATGATGCTAAATAACAACTGAATAATAATACTAGAATTTGTGGCCACTGCTACATTTATTTTTCAGCCCTGGAGGTTGCTGTGTGAGCCTTAGGGGCACATTATTCAGAAGGGGATGAAAATGCACAGCAGATCTCGTGGCAGACCTGTGACCATGTTGTTATTTTCCATCCCCTCCGGGTCACATATCACTGATTTAAACTTTGCCCCTGCGCTGTCTACTTGTGGTGCCCTGCTGACACTCCAATCAGGCTCCGCTTAGTCGGTTGTGAACTTCACAGTCAGGAAAATATCAAACACAAAAACGCTCTCTGCACACCGACAGCCTGGAAAATACAATCATAAACAACTGGCTGGATAATATACGTCATGGTTATCAGCCCAAACATGCAATTTCATCCTCTCATAGATGATCATAACTTGATGTATGCTACAGGTAGAAATGGGTAGGAGACTGCGTTGCATACCCTCTGCCATGCTCATAGCTGCACATGCCAAACTTCTTGGTGCCAGTTTCCATGCAGCGACGCATCATCAGCCGATAGCGAGGCTCAAAGACGTGCAGTGGGCAGGGCACTCCGGGGTAGGCCACGGTGCAGACAAATATAGGGATGTCCTTAGTGAGACTAGAAGAAAGAGAAAAGACCAAAACTATAAGAACAGCTGATATTGTGAGGGAAAAAAAAAAACACTATTAAAGTTGCGACAATAAATAGATGTAGACTGTGTCAGTTAGGTGCCTACTTCGACAGTTCGGCCATCTCAGCATCGTGGACTTCCTTCCTCTCAGCCAACTGAGAAGCAAAAAGTCGGGTCATGATGTCCTGAACCAGAACTGTGGGGTTGTACTTCCTGTTTCTGAAGTACTGGAAAGGAGAAGAAACCAGGGCAATCAGCTTCAACACAGCATTATGATGTTTTTATTATTATTTATTTATTTTAAACAATTATACATACACAAGGAAAGATATTACAGTATTGCAAAAAAAAAAAAAAAAAGAGCACAGCAACCCCCCCCCCCAGATGTTTTAGCTAATTGTGTCACTCTCCAAACACTGAATCACCGAGACAACACATAGGTCCTTTTGTCCAGGCCCATAATTTTTCTTTGACCTTTACCTCGAGGTCAAGGTCACCGAGATCCAAACTCATCTGAGATTTTTGGTCTATGCATCTATGGTGTGAATTTGAACATTCCAGGTGACATTGTTCACGAGTTATCACGTTCGCAGGACTTTCACAAAACTTGACCTCTGAACTCTGACCTTAATCAAATTATGGCAAAAATTGGAACAGGTGATCTGGCCATCTTCCCTGCAAATTTGGTAGGAATCAGACTGGTAGTTTTGCTGTAATATTGTTAACAAAGAGACAAACATATCAAAACCAATACCCTGTTCCCCCTCCCAGGATGGGGTAAAAAAAAAAAAAGACACAACCATTAAAAATGTACACTTTGCACTTTGATGCACGGTCATTCATGTGAGTGCTAGAGTGCTCATAGATCTAAATCTGTCCGTGAGTATGCCCGTTACTCTGTAATTGTGAATCTGCTGCGGGGTCTGGAGCAGTGCTTGGCCAGTTTGTTTACTGGTGTAACCAGTCTTGTGACCAGTTTATTGATTTTGATTGGAGCTCACATCCCCTGGTCCCTGCAAAGTTTGATTAAGGGTACTCCAGTGGCCTCTGTTTGCGATGAATATCTGAATAGATACTATACGGAAAAGAGCAAATCAGCAGCACCAGTACTTTTTACTGGTGCCCCCCTTAAAACACAGTTTCTTTAATACAGCACTTTTTTTAAAAGTGCAGTCTAAGTTGTGCATACATCCCTGCACAGAGCAACTATAAGTGTGTGCTTATTTCATTTAGGTCATTACTTAAAGACAACATAAGCCAAAAACATGCCCAGAATGAAAATTTAAAAACATAACAATAAGATAATAAATTGTGTGTAAATAACCCACAACACTAACTGAAAAGGTATAGACTTTAGTCTTGCTTTAAACATGTTCTATAGGTATTATCTTATCTTAACAATCATTAAAAATGATTTAAATCCTTGCTGAATGTCTTCAACAACAGTGTGGCAGTCCTACAGATAGTGACTGATATTAGCGGTACAGAAGTAAATGTGTTTCCTTATAAAGGGGATGAAATGGGGAAGAAATAAAAGTGTGACAGTATGTTGCACGCTGCTGATGGCGAGCCACAGCCCACTGGTTTAGAATCATTCAGCAGTAGTAGTAAGTAGTAAGAACAAAATGGGCCGGTGTGTAGGTTTCATAAATCCAACACTAATTTTGTGTGTGCTTATTTCTTGCACAGGGTAATTACATTTCTATTAATAAATGAGGCCCACTATCCTTGTATATATTCGCACAAAGCTAAAGCAGTAGAAATATTTGTGCCATAGTGCCTGAAGACCACAATGTGATAGCAATAACAAAGCTTTAATAATGAAGTAGTTTTGTACTTAAAGTGGAGCTGTTTGGCTTTCCTCCCATTAGCTTTAAATGCACTCAGTCTGATTACCTCTTGTAGCGGCTGCTTGCAGAGCGGACAGCGGAGGTTGTGATCTAGACTCCTCTCAATGCAGTTTTTGCAGAATGTGTGGCCACAAGGAGTTGTGACTGGCTCAAAAAACAGCCTTCAGAGGACAGAAAGAAACAGCAGGACGTTTATGCCACGTGTAACTTAGCTGTTAAATCTGGTGAGTGTTTGTGTACGTGTGTGTGTGTGTGTGTGTGTGTGTGTGTGTGTGTGCGTAAGAACAGAATCAGCCAGCTATATGACCCCACTGCAGACAGCGGTGCATTATTGATTACAGTCCGAGACACTCACCTAATGCAGAGAGGACACTCAAAGTCTGACACGGTGAGAACAACCAGGCCGTTCTCCCTCTCAGGATAACTTTCACCCAAGACTGAAAAAGAGAGAGGACGCAAAACAGATCCACTTTAAAGATTTGCAATGAGTTTGACCTCGACAAATTCCCAATCGTTATGCAGTGCATCTGCTGGGAGGAAGTCATTTGCAGTTGCACAGTTGCAAAGGCAAAAAGGATTCGTATTATGGTCGCTGATGTTAAAGACGAGGGTCAAATCATAATAAATGTGTTGACTTACACTTGCCATGCCAGTCTTCTTTCCTCATCATCATCTCTTCATCCTCATCAGCAGCGGGGAGGAAGGAAACAGCTTGGCAGAGGCTGAGGCAGCATTCAGTACCCGTGTCATGCTTCACCTTGGAGCAAAGAGATATTTGGTTTTATCAGTTAGGATTTATTTTTAGGTGCTAAATCTGGTGCCTGCCCACACTCGCCTCGTGGGAGGAGCTTGGAACAAGAGAGGGGACTCCAGGACTACGGACACCTATTTGCAAATTCTGACACTTTTCTGATTTTTTTTGTTTTGTTTTTGGGTTTTCTTGCTAATTTTCTAAAGATTCAAAGTGCATTTTTCCAACTATATGTAAAAAGTTTACCTGATGTGCATCTCTCCTTCCTTTTCCTTCTCCCTTATCTCCATGAGAATGTTTGAGGCCTTCAGCATGAATCGGCCCCTGCGAGCCACTGAGGGTTGTAATAGGACAGGGCTCTTTCAGGTAGTCAGACACCACCTGCAAAATGCAGAGCACCTCCTCTGGCACTGCCACTCCCTCTGCCTCCAGGATCTGCCATTGTAACAATTAAAATCTTTTTTAATTGCTGGACACCATGATAACTGAAGTTGTTTTCACAGTGAAGTTTGGTTTCAGTGCAATAAAAATGAATTCAGTGAAGAAAAAAAAACTTAAGCATTTCTAATAAGAGACCACACCCAGTGTACTGGCATATTAGAGCAGACGAGTGTGCTATAATGAAAAATCATAAATTAACACATGTTCACCTAATAGTTCAGATTCCAACTCTTAAAATCACCTCAGAAGGTCTACAAATGATTTGTGCAGCTCTGCATAGATGCTACAGCAATCCCTGGTGCTACTTTAACCTGATATGACTGCAGCCTTTCATGTAGAAATGTCTGTGCTACATCCTGTTATACATAACAAAATAACACACGCTCTTTAATGTGAACTACAATGCATTTCTCTGTGATGAGTTCTCGGGAGGTTAAACAGACCTTTTTAACCTGGCTCTTTGCAGGAATAAAGTCAGCTTGAAGTTTTAGGCAACGGTGGAACTGGATGAGGGCTTCTTTCTGCTGACCCATTCCCAGCAGTACATTCCCTTTATGAAAGCAGCCCTGCACAAATAGAACAGTGCAATCAGCACATTGTTGCCTGTTTAAGCAAAGACCTACAGAGAATTTCAGCAATCATCAAAAAGTCTGCATGAAGTATGTTGCTAGAAAGAGACTGAAGTGCTCTACTGAGGTGGTATGGTACTATGAGGTCTTTAAGATATGAAAGGGCCTGATCATTCAAGACTTTGCATATGAGGACGAGGATTTTTAATTCAATTCTGAATTTAACAGGGAGCCAATGTTGAGAGGTTAATATGAGAGAAATATGCTCTCTCTTTCTAATCCCTGTCAGTCGTCTGGCTCCAGCATTCTGGATAAACTGAAGGCTTTTCAGAGAGCTTTTAAAACAACCTGATAATAATGAATTACAACAGTCCAGCCTAGAAGTAATAAATGAATGAACTAGTTTTTGAGCATAACTCTGAGACAGAATGGTTCTGATTTTAGTGATATGGTGCAAATGGATGAAGGCAGTCCTACATATTTGTTTAATATGTGCACTGAGGGACATAAACTGGTCAAAAATGGCTCCAAGACTCCTCACAGTGTTACTGGAGGCCAAGGTAATGCCATCCAGAGTAAGTGTCTGGTTAGACAACATGTTATTGTAGGACCGAGTACAATCAGCTGTGTCTTAATTTAGATGTAAAACCACACAATACAAAGGACTCTGAGCAGTATGTTTTCCCACATTTGCAGTGAGTCACCACTGGCACGGAGTGATTAAATGACATGACATAAGTAGCTGTTTGCATAACATTGTGAATGACATAACATCAATAAAAGCAGGGGGGAAATTGCTTCAAATGGATCAGGTCGGTGTGCTAAGGCAAATTATGAAATGAATTTATGGTTGTGCCATAACACGCATGTTACAAAACCAACTAATGTATGTGGGTTCAACTTCAGCAGACTTTCCCGAACCAGAGTGCAGTGAAATGCTTTAAATGTGGCACTGTCAATGTTACGTTCAACAGATTTTGCTTGCGTTGCCTAGACAAAAGGGCCGCACAAAAGCAAAGACCGAGTGTGTCTGCCTGACACCCTTTTCCAGCGCTCACCTCTATCCAGCTGGGGCGAAGGCAGCAGAGGTAGTCGAGGTCCGTCAGAGCATCAGAGAAACGCATCAGGCCCCAGTTAGCTTCGGCCCTGAACATCTTCAAACTCTGGTCGTCTGGGACTAGAGAGAGAAAAGGTGAGAGAAGTGAGGGGTGATTGTTAGAGCATGCAGCTTTGGAGGGGGTATGGCCAAACCAAAAAAGTCCAAACATGCAAATGAGCAAAAAACATGCATCATGTAACAACAGGCTTGCATAACAGGTAATTCTCCTTTCTGGAACACTGAGGAAATCGATCCAGGAACTTATGATGCACCACCTCAAGAAAATAATTGCTTTTGATAATGAATATTTGCTCAAGCCAAAAACAACAATGCAAAAGTTTATTTTGAAAACCCCCAGCGCTGACCGTATCTGCACCTACTGGTTCACAATAATGCGCACACAGTCACTTCCTATTCCAGTCCATTCAAGACTTTCAAGCTTCAGCTGCTACATTTGTGTGCATGTGTGCATTCTAGGTTCTTAGTGACACTGTTACCTAAAGCTGTTTGACTAGTCATTACATAAGAAACTGCAAGGTCATGTAGATAGGCATTTGCAAACACAAACTCAGCTCTTTTTAAAGCTCCTATGAAATAAGCGAAAGTGACCAAGCTCCAAGCCCAATCCCAAAAAGAAAAGAAACAGGAAAAAAATGGTTTAAAAATCTGCCAGGAGATCACTACACAAGAGCCTGCAATGCTGGCGTAAGGCAGGTAGAAGTATTTAACTGGCTTGGCAGAGGAGGCAAACATTCAGCTGTTTCCCAGTAGCACAAACACTCCCATGATCCCCTGACTTGATCAACTCATCTAAGGTAAAAGCTGACCCTTTTGCTTCCAAGTGGCTGCATGAACAACAACAACAAAAAGTTAAACTGCACATGCAATATGTCCTGAATGTAAACAACTGCATAAATAACTGTTTGATAAATATTCGCAAGGCTGGCAATTTTAAGTTTGTAAAACATTACAAAATGTATTCTTTAGAATTTCCCTCCTTCTTGGCTGCTGAAGTGTGTAAGTGAAACAAAACGCACACACACACAGCCTGAGTCTGTGGCACGTTTGATTGTCCAGTCCACAACTCCCTGTGTTTTATAATGTCTGGGTAACACAAATGCTTTTTTCCATTGCATTTTTCTTATGCAACACAAATCATCTAGTTACTTTACTGTTTCAGTCAAATGATTTAATACTTTTTCCCCCATTGACTTAATAAGGAAAAGAGAGCATCTGGAGACTGCTTACTAACACAGTTACTGGCTTTCGGGGATTACACCAGCAGTCTCCATCAGTGGACATGGGCAAAAATAATTAAATAAATAAATAAATAATCTGCGCACAACCAGGCGCATCTTTAAATTGCAGTTTAGTCATGGAACCTAATTATACTTAAGAAAAGTGAAGAAGAAAAAAACTTCTGTATGCCTGCAGTTTCCAGGTCATACAGCCCTCTCACGTGTGTCCCTCACCTGAGTTCAGCCCCTCGTTCGCGGTGCGTAAAGCTTCCGCGAACTCGTAGGTCTTGAGTTTCTCCTGAATGTGGCACTTCATCCTCTTCTCTTCGGGCCAGCACTTTTCAACGACACCGATGAGCAGGACGTTGTTCTTCATGTTTTTCACCTCCTTTTGTTTTAGCCTCTCTTTGCACAGCGGACATTTAGAAGGGAGGTATCCCCGACGCACCTCCTGCAGAACGTGTGGCCGCACGACAAGGTCACCGGCTCGCACATCAGAAAGAGGCAAAGGGGGCACTCCAGCATTTCCATTGTGAAACGGTGATGTCACTAGTACGGTGTCCCGCGGGAAGAACTGTTGCTTTGTTCGTAAAAGCGCTGTAGACAAACGGTTCTGGGTATTGTGATTGCACGGACCTTTAAATTAGATACCGGCAGCTGACGATACACTCATCATAGTGTCACACATCTGCTTGAAGCGCACCGCTTTCCGTCCAGCTGCAAATCTGAGCCGTCATATGCTCACCTCACAAATTTTCTTTTCGTGTTAAAAATATTAAGTGACATTGTGCGTTTCCAGCCCTAACTTAGTCTTTGCACTGGGACAAATGCCATCTTCCCTTTTCAAGCGGGTTGAATAAAAACACTCAGCTTCCAGTCCAATGCGCCGTTATCCTCGACGCTCCAAAAACTCCAGAAACGCCGCACGAACGCGGCAGGTAAATCCACACGTAATATTATTTCTCTTTAGTAATCTGAGTCCGCTTTTAACCCCAGTAGCCTACTTCTCCACAGCCACGAAGCTAGGTTACTGTGTAACACCATTGCATTACATAAATAAAGATCACGTGACGCAGCAGCGCGCAATCCCATTGGCTGAAATGAACGGCTTTCCACCCTGTTGTGAAACCCAACGATGCCGAGTTTCATAACATAATTCTTTCGACTATGCTTCCTATTATTTTCATCTGTATGTTTAAATTACCCCTTGGCACAAGTTGATGGAATAGTGTGTCTAGGGGGAAAAAAAAGATGTCTATGATAATTCAAAGAGTGGAGGAAATTATAGGAACTACCTCAAAGCAGGGAATCCCAGCCGAGGATAACAATAACTTCCAACGGGTGCGGTGAAAGGATCATGGCACAAACCTAGTTCTGTCCATGCTGCTTGACATAAAAATAAGTGAACACAAAAAACAGCTTAAGGTCTATGCAGACACTGCATTTTTTGCTTGTGTGTTTTTCATTACAGAAAATGCAATGTACTGCAGAGCATTTATGTGTATCTTTGTATTCTAGGTCAGAGAAATAAAGCTGGAGCCTGACATTATTATAGCCTGCTGTCTCAGCGGGACACAGACAAAAAGATCCTGAGTGTGAAAAAAATAGCAATGTTTTATACAACAAATGCATAAAGTAACAAACTGTTTTCATAACGTATTCCCTTGTGCCCATCACTCCACAGATGTGAACAGGTTTTGCTCTGAGATGCTTGATGGATTCTCTTAAACAACACATGTACGAGTCATCTTTTCCAATGAGAAACTGGAGGAAATTCTCCAATGCAACACAACTTGTGTGTCACACAGATTTATTGAATTTATGTAAGTTATGTATACACCTCAGCCAACGTCGCAGAAATACAAGTGGTGGATTCCAGTATTGAAGTTCACCCTGTAATTGTCAGTCTGAGATGTGTTTTCAGTTTCAATAACTAAACATGTGCACTTGCAATGACTTCACAGGAAGCCCGCTCAAGGCATCATATTTCTTTTAACAGTTGTGTAAGAGCAATCTGCTGCAAGGCGACAAGAAAATGGTTATACTGTTAGATATACTTATGAAAACCTATAAAAAGGAGGCTGGGGAGGTAGAATTATTTTACTACATACTATACATAGTGATCTTTGTGCAATCACTCTTCACTAGATTACACATTCTGCAATTCATTGACTCCCCTCTCCAAAAACATTGGAACGATGAGGCCAATCCCTTTATTTTTGCTGTAGACTGAAAAGATTTGGATTTGACATTAAAAGATGAATATGAAACAAAAGATCAACATCTCAGCTTTTATTTCCAGGTATTTGCTTCTGAATCTGATACACAGATCAGAAGATGGCACCTTTTCTCTGAACCCATCCATATTTCTTGTGAGCAAAAGTATTGGAACATGTGACTGACAGGTGTGCTTTGTTGCCCCGGTGTGACCTGTTACATTGATTATTCATGTGATAAATAGCAGTGAATGTCTATGCTTGGTTTCAGATTTGCCTGTGCAGACTGTGCATTTATAGTTAGAGGAGTAACCAACAGGAAAACCAGAGAGCTGTCTATGGGTGAAAAACAAGCAACTGTGATGCTGAAAGAAGATGGGAAACCAATCAGAGCCATTGTACAAACATTGGCCATAGCAGTACAACCATTTGGAATGTCCTGAAGAAGGAAGTCTAAGTATCAGATGTCAACCAGGTAGACCAAAGAAAACAACAGCAACTGATAAGTGCTGTAAAGAAAGACCCTAAAAAAAACACAACCTCCAGAGGGCAGGAGTGAAGGTGTCACAATCTACTGTTTGCAGAAGATGTCATGAACAAAAGTACAGAAGCTTCACTAAAAGATGCAAAACACTAATTAGCAAGAATAAGAAGGCCAGGTTGGAATTTGCCAAGTATAAAGACAAGCCTCAGAAATTCTGGGATTAAGTTTTATGGACTGATGAGACAAAGAGGAACCTTTACGAATGCGATGGAAAGGCTAACGTTTGGAGAAGAAAGGATCTGCTCATGATCCCAAACATATGAGCTCATCTGTGAAACACAGTGGAGGTAATGTCATGGCTTGGGCTTGCATGGCTTCTTCTGTGATAGGCTCATGAATCTTCATTGATGTCACACATGATGAACACAATGAATTCAAAAATCTACAGAAACATTTTGTCTGCCAATTGAAAGAAAGATGCAACCAAACTGATTGGGAAATCCTTCATCATGCAGCAAGATAATGACCCAAAACACACTGCCAAAACTACAGATGAGTTCATCAAGGGCAGGAAGTGGAAGGTTTTAGACTGGCCTAGTCAGTCTCTAGACTTAAACCCTATAGAGTATTTTACCTGCTAAAAAGGAGACTGAAGGGAGTAACCCCACCACCAACACCCCTCAAAAAACAAAAGTGGAAAAGTTTATATCAGTGGGTCACAGGCTTGATGCAGTTATTGCAAGTAAAAGATTCGCAACTAAAAATTAAGTCTTATTCACTTAAATCTGCTTGCGTTTATCTGTTCTGATACGTTTGCTCACAAGGAAAATGAGTGGGTTCATATAAAAAGCTATATCTTTTGAACTGTGTATCAGATCCAGATGTAAATACCTGGAAATAAAATCTGAGATTTAATTTTTTTTGTCTCATATTGATTTTTTTAATGTCAAAACCAAGTGTTTTCAGTCTACAGCAAAAGTAAATGGATTGCCCTCACTGTTCCAATACAGAGGCAAGTAGGAGAAGAGGAGAATGTATATTGCTCTGAGTTGACACCAACTGCAACTGTTTATTGGATTTATTACAATTTGCAAAGTTGGCACCCCTGTGTAATATTTCTATTCTGGGAATATGTTTATAAGAACTAGTGAGAATTTCTACACAATAGATTTTAAATAAAAACCCAATTTATCAGGCCCTTTGAGCCTCATAGTCCACAGCAAGATTAAAACATTTGTCGATGATGTATTTGCAGATTTACCAAGTCAGAAGAGAGATCACTGAGCATTTGCATGAAAACCCTGAGCATCACTGTCTTACAGTGTGGTTAACTTGACTTGATTTAATGCTGATAATTCTTGATTCCACATGTGTGGCAAAAACCAGAGATGTACTCTCTCTTAAAATGACTCTTGTACATGAAGCCATGAGAACTTTAATGTAAAACCAGCCTATATAGTATAACTCAACAACAGAATGCAGTCATTTTAAAGACCGACAGAGCCAACAATGTTCTGTACACCATGTATGAAATGGCCATATTTGCACCAAGTTCAGCATAAAAAACAAAACAAAACAAAAAAAACACAAAAGAAATAACATTAATATAAAACTAGGCTAGTTCATCAATAATGCTGCACATTGCAGCATCTTTGTCCCATTTGTCACTCCTTGAAGTAGGGATGTTCTTCTCCTGCTGACTCACTGCCATGCAGCTGGCACCTGCTTCATCGATATCCATAGGTTCTGTTTTCAGCCTGGTGGCCTGCCCAGAGGAACACCCAACACTAGATGTAGCAGGCATGCTCTTTGTCCCATCACATGCACCATCTGGACCTTCCACCTGAGGCAAGTCATCAGGTAGGGAGGCAAGGCACCCCTGGATCATCTCCACGACCCTCTCCAGGTGTTTCTGGAACCTCTCTGCTGTCTCTAGCCTCTGTCTCTTCTGGACCTCCATCATCACCCTCAGTGTCTCCCTGGCTTGGTGCGGCCTGTACTCATTAATCAGATGGTGCATATGGACAAACAAAAGCTTTATGTCCTCCAGCTTTTCTTCACGCTTTATACTACCAGGGCTCTTGATAAGGATGTCCAGAAGGTCCAAAAAGTTCACAAGAATAGACATGTTCAGTTTCTTTAGCTCCCGTTTGTGGTCAAACTGCATGGGGTGAAGCCTCTCAATACCTTGGCTTTCTAGAGGCCGAATAATAAGGTCATCACATTGGAAATGGTTGCCAAACATCATATAACTATCTCTGATGGGCGGGGGTGGCTTAGGGGCCAGACCTTTGCGGATATTTTCATCAGTGTACTCTTTGATGTACTGCATCGGTGGCGGAGGCAGGGCGCTAACCTGTTGTGGTTCACCCATGATGCAGACCTGAACACACAAGAATGAATTTTAATATGTAAAACGAAGACAACATTCTAATTAAAAAAAACCTAATACATAATGATTTAGAAAGCCCACAAATGATAAATTTTTACAGTTTACATTAGGTAAAGACAAACATTAATCTAGGCTCCGGTTTACCTACTGTTACACAACAAAATAGTGTAGATGGTACAGCTGAATAAGTTTCTCTCTCACGTCAGTGATTAAGAAGACACTGGCACAAAAAGCAGGGTCTTTGCAGAAAAAAAGCAGCCCGGCTTTTTAAATACCGCAACGTTAATCGTGTCAAAACAGCTTCTTTGCACTAACTCGAAACAAAAACAACGTTGTATTTTACAGCAGCAGCAGGACCTTCGCTTAGAAAGCTGTGCTAAGTAGCCTATGTTTAGCACAAACTGCCTGCCAGCTATCTGTACGGTAAAGATCTATTAATACACCTTACGTTAAACCCTGTCTGCATGGGAAACGCGTTGAGTAAACAAAGGTTTTTGCTATCAAAAACCTTTGTTTGTGTTGTTAATATGTTAGATCTTTACTTTACAACCAAATGCAACCATCGGCTTATCTGCTAACTAACTAGCTATTTGGCTGCTGAACTCCGCTAACTAGTTATATCGGTACATCAAATTTAATGCTAACCTACAATACAGTTTAAAAGGGGGAGTAACGATATATACATATATATATATATATATACACACCTGTTAAATAACTCTAGTTGCTGAATGTAGACGTTACTTAGGTCCGACCATTAGCTTATAGCTACTTTAGCTCCTTCCACACTGAAGAGTTTCCGTTTTTGTTGCATAGCGATTGGATGGACGTCATTGATTTTCGTCGCGCGGATTGGACGGTAGCAAGCGAACAACCTAGACGCTGATTGGTCGTAATGACATCATGCTTAAATTTGTAGTTTTGTAATAACGAAAAGCTTTTTTTTTTTTTTTACTGCATTGATATTTAGAAAACATTCACTTTTTAGTACAATACTGAAATGTAACAGTGACCATCTCCAGCTCCTGATTGCATTAGGTAAAATCCAATAGTTTTCTAGTTAAAACAAAACAGCAATTTGTAATGCCACAATGCTTTTAAGAGGAAAATAAAACGTGTAAAAAATTAAATATAACCAAATATTTAAAGGCTTAAAAAATACAGAGCAGAAGAGAGATCAGAGCCAAAAAGTATACTAATAACTTTCCATAATTTCAGTTTGTACCTTTATATTTACAAAATAAATAATGTGGTGTAATGTGATCCTTCTGTGCAACACATTCACACTCATTTACACAAAATATTTTCTTCATTAAAGGCTCATATGAAACAAAATTTGTTTCCGTTTCCCATTCAAGAGCACATTTGCTCCTAAATTTTTCAAATTTAGACGTTCTGCTGAAAACTTTAAATTGATAATAGACCAATGAGCACTGAATGTTGACATTTACACAGTTCATAATTTCTAAAAAAAATATATATATATATTGGAAACATTAAAAACTAATTCTGGCTTTTTGAATCCGTGAGTGGCAGTCCCTCCCCCGACTCATCCAATCCATACCAAACTGTCGGCAGATTTTCCTGGTGGTGGTGCTAAAACATCCTTTAAATCCTTCAAATTAATAACTTTAACTAGAATTCTCAGTTCTAAGCTGACATCACTTCCTCAGCTGTTTTAAAACTTTCAATTACTTTATTTATTTATTTATTATCATTACTGGAGCCCAACTCCACTGTCAGCAGTAGCCAAAACAAGAAAGATAAGTAAAGTTTATAAAGGCAATTATAAAAACGGTGAATTTGAGGATTAATCAAAGAAGCAACAGAGCAGATCCTATAAAACATCATAAACATGTAACAGCTTCATTTTTGCCATTTTTGCTTACGCTGCCCCAGGGCAGCTATGGCTCCATTAGTAGCTAACCGCAACCAAGTATGATTGAGGTGCGAATGAATAGTGCATGGAATTGTAAAGCGTCTTTGAGTGCCGTGAAAAGCGCTATATAAGTCTAAGGGATTATTATTATTTTTCTTAATGCTTGCATTAATAACTCACAGGTCACCGTACTACCAGGACCCAGTCCTGACCTTTGAGGTGAATGATGATGGGAAAATGTTGAAAAGTGTCAAGGTTAAAGAGTCATCCTTCTTCTGGGGCGCGCTGCTCATACTGGCTTTGTGAGTGAAAGTGCCTGTGAGCGCCTGAACAGTGTGTGTGTGTGTGTGTGTGTGTGTGCGTGTGTGCGTGTCTTTCACTTGCACAAGGCATTCGTTGCCGTAGGATGTGGTTTGCTGTGTGCAACAGCGTTATACCGGAAGCTCTACGACATCTATCAAGTTTTCATCCCCAACTTTTTCTTTTTTTTTTCTTTTTTTTTTTTGTGTGCAGTCACTGTTGCCCCGTCTCTGCGTGCTGCATGCCGCCTCTCTTGGTATGACAGAACATTGCAGCATTTCTCATCGTGCATTTGATAGCTGATAAAATGTACCCCAGGGTGATTTTGAAGGGAACACTGATTAAAAAGTCTCAACAAAAGAAGCGAGTATCACCCTGTAACTACAAAGAGAGGTTTTTCGTTCTGGACACCCAGGATCTGAAGTATTCTGAACGCCGTCCCGGGGTAAGTACAGTATTAGCGGTGGATCTGTAGATTTGTTTTATGGCTGCTTGCTGTAATCTGAGTCACATTCTTCCAGAAAAAGCCCATGCTGAAAGGTTGTATCGAACTGTCCAGAATTAAGTGTGTGGAGACTGTGTGCAGTGATGTGCCCATACCGTGCAGCTTCAAATACCCTTTTCAGGTAAATTTTCTGGCTTCCTAAAGACCAGTTCTTTTTGTTACTGTATGAAAATCTATTCAACAGTTATATGCACTATTTTTATGTATAATGTATGGTGTATGACTGAAGATGGCAACACAAATAACCTGTTTTCAAATGTCAATTTCTCGACAGGCTTTTCATGACAATTATTACCTCTACATATTTGCACCAGATAATGATTGCCGTCAGAAATGGGTCAGAGCTCTTAAAGAGGGTAAGCCAGTACAAAACATCACCAGTCAAATAATAATACTGTGACAAGTAAATGTTAAACCACTGATTGTATACTAGGCTGGATATTTCAAGCAATATTTCCTTTATTTTGTCTGATACAGAGACAAAGAACAACAATTTAGTTGCAAAATACCACCCAAACTTCTGGATGGATGGAAAATGGAGATGCTGCCAGCAAACAGAGAAACTGGCAAATGGCTGTAATGTATATGACCCAGTGGGCTACGGTTTGTAGCATTTCCCTTTCTCATATCCTTACAGTCAAATTATTTGTGTATGCGATTCCATTTAAAGTAAGGCTGTAAGGTGTATCTTTCGTACATATGGTTGGAGTAAGCTTGAGCTAAACATAATTGTGTTGCATAACTTTTGTTTTACCAAATCAAGTGTGTGAGATTGTTGCAGACTTATGAATTTAGATAGGCCGAAAAGCTCTCCAATTTCAAATTTCTATTTTCCCTACAGCCTCTAAAAAGCCGCTTCCCAGCATCCCGGATCCAGAGGTACCGCCATCTAAAACATAAATGACACGTGCTTTTGAAATGTTATTGAGATTGTTAATAATATTAAAGTTAAACGGGGTAGACCAAATCACTTTTTCAATTTTAATGTCTGATACATTTGCCTACAATACTTTTAAAGACTGTTGCTTTTGACATATTTAATAACTAGGTTATATGTTGTGTTGTGTGTTGATACCTTTTTTTTCTTTTTTTCTTTTGTGGCTTCATGTAAATTTACTTGAAAGCAATAGCTTTCATATTTATTTTTGAACCTCCTAAAGGCGAGTTAAGTCAACAGCCGATGGTCTTTTCACAAATATTGCTAAAACTTTTTTTTTTTATTCAAACCTCTCAATAATTTATGAAAGTTTGTTGCTGCCATTGGGGAAGAAAAATCCTGATAGAACTAAGTCAAAAATGTGGGTTATCATCTCAAAATTTCTACTTAATAACTTAAATTTTTTTTAAAAACTCATTTTTTGAGTTTTTTCTCAGAAATATGAGTTAGTATGTCAAAAATTTGAGATGCCTCATTTTGAGATAATAACTTGTAATTTTGACTTGTGGATGGCAAAAAAAAAGAAATTAAAAAAATATGCGGCGAAAATTAACTTCCATACCAACACCCGTACAAATGGCTTTACATTTAATTTTTCCCATTTTGCAGATGGAACTGGAAGATTCAGGGGAACAGAAGGTCATCGCTTTGAAAGACTACACACCCCAGGGAGACAATGACTTACCTCTTCAGAAAGATCAGGAGTATCTCCTGATTAAGAACTCCAATTCCGACTGGTGGCTTGTACAGGATGAGAAAGGGTAAAGCACATTATAGCCACGGACTATTTCATTCTAACTGCTTATATTAAAAAATAATAGACATGTATTTCAATGAGAAGACCTCTTACTTAATTATTTTTCTTGTCCCTCGTTAGGAACTCGGGTTTTGTGCCCAGTACGTACGTTGCTGAAAAATCTATCAACAATTTTGAGAGATTTGAGTGAGTTTGAATTCATTTGTTTCCCTCAGGGCCTTTAATATGTAATGTTTATGTCTACTAACAAATTACTTTGTTCCCTACAAACCTGATTTAGTTGTTAATTTGTTCTCTACAGGTGGTACAACAAAAACATTAACAGAGCCCAAGCAGAAGAATTGCTGATGAAAGAGGTAAATTAAAATGAAACAAATAAAAAGACTTTGAAAGAGTCCACTGATCATTCAGTTTTAATTTGTTTTATATTCCCAAGCCTGTTTGGCCAGAGAGAAAAGAAAGATGACAGGCGAGATTTTCACTCCTGTATGACACAGTGCATTTTGCTGTGGCTGTACCACCAACAACAATCTTGCATTTGCAAAATTGTTGCATATGCACCTGCACAACAAGAATCCGACTTGACACAGAACATGAAAAAAAAAATTCTCACAACCACAATGTTTCCCCCAATGCTGAATTTCCTGCTTTGCTAGGTTTTGCAAGCAGGAAGGGAGAACACCTATCCATCATCGTCTGTTAATCAAAACGGCTGCCAGACGTATTACAAAAGGTGCTTCTGAACATGGGAAGTTATGTGTGATTTCATCTCTCTGTCTTTAGGGAAAAGAAGGCGCATTCATGGTGCGGGACTCAAGACAGGTGGGAGTGTACACAGTGTCCGTTTTCACCAAAGCACCAGGGTAAATTCACATCTTTAATTTGTGGTGTTCTTATGTATTTACTAAAAGTATATCTATTTAACAATTCTATAGTTAAAATAATGATATATACTTATTTGCTGAGAAATATATTTGAAGCTCACAGGATTTCCATAATTTCAGGTCATTAGATTTTGATCCAGTGATCATCTGTTCAGGAAAACATTTGCTTTAGAAATGCTGCACTGAAATAGATCTACTATCATCATCAGGTCTAATGGGGAGAAGAATCCACGAGTGAAACATTACCAAATCAGACAGACAGAAACAAGCCCAGCTTCATTTTACTTGGCAGAGAAGTACCTGTTTAGCACCATTCCCGAGCTCATATATTACCACCAACACAATGCTGCGGGTAAGTGTGCTGGCTTTTGCATGAGAGTTACGAAACAGCTAAATTCTTGATCCCGGTGTATTAATATTGCTCTCTTTCTGGCAGGGCTGATAACACGCCTGAGACACCCTGTCTCTCAAGATGGACGCAACTCCCAGGATACTACTGATCTCTCAAAAGGTTTTACTCTTGTACTGATGGCTAAGTTTGCTGAACAAAGTCTCCAAACAGTCACAATTTATTGCTGAAAATCTTGTTTTTGCCGACCTCTGGTGGGTTGCACAGAATCATACTTCAGATCTGTTAAGTACATCCACCCTTGTCTGTTCAATGTAGACCAATGTAATATGAATTTCTCTTTGCTAAAAAGAAAAAATATCTTTGCTTTTTATTTGTATACACTGCAAAAAGCAACCTACCTCTGTGGTTATTTAACTGTGCAATACTGTGGGTGCTGGTGTTCACCACTGGTTTGCTGTTCAACAGATCAATGGGAAGTGGACCCTGAGGAGCTGATACTGGGTCAAGAGATAGGCAGTGGTCAGTTTGGACTGGTGCTGGGAGGTATCTGGAGGGATCATAGGGTAGCGGTGAAGATGATAAGAGAAGAGTGCATGTCAGATGATGAATTTAAAGAAGAGGCGAAGGTTATGATGTAAGTACAATTCATGGTGGACATCTATATTGTTCTAAGTAAAATGAGCTTGAAACCACTCAGTTTATTTGTGTCTGTGTGTACGTATTAACAGGAAACTTTCTCATGCTAAGCTAGTACAGCTGTATGGCGTGTGCACGCAGCGTTCTCCCATGTGCCTCGTGTTTGAGTACATGGACAACGGCTGCCTGACAGACTACCTGCGAGAAAGGAAAGGCTCTTTGTCTCAGGATACGTTGTTGGGGATGTGTCTGGATGTCAGCGAAGGGATGGCTTATCTAGAGATGTCCAACTTCATCCACAGAGATCTGGTAAACCAACAGAAATTCGTGATGCGCATTCATATCCCTGCTTTGTCAGAGGAATTTATCCTTCCTGTCTTCCTTCCAAAGGCTGCCAGGAACTGTCTTGTCTCAAAGAACAATGAGGTTAAGGTATCTGATTTTGGCATGACCAGGTATGCTTATGAAAATCTATTTTTATTTTATCACATCACCTTACTGTTACACTGAATCAGGGTTTGTGTCCACTCTCCGCACCCTAGATTTGTTCTGGATGATCAGTACACAAGCTCACAGTGCTCCAAATTCCCCGTCAAGTGGTCAGCCCCAGAGGTCATCAGATACTGCAAATTCAGCACCAAGTCTGACATCTGGTCATTCGGTGAGTTTATGTGTTTGTCTGCCTTTCAGCTGTTTGGTTTGTACGTCTGTTTCACTATCCATAGCTCTTACAGAACAATAACGATGCCCGTCAGGTTTTGCAGGTTGGGCGGCAGCAGCTCAAAATGATCTTTGTTTCCCTGACAGCACGCTCCCTCTGGTGTTCTATTGTACTGGGACTCAACTAGAAGTTAAATAAGACTGCAGTGGTTTTGACATTACACATTCAACTTTAAGAAGGATTCTTTTAAGCTTATGAAGAAGGCTTTGGGCAAATTATAAGCTTAATAGGTAGCTATTTTCATGGTGCAGTGACAACTGGTGGATATACCATAAGCTCTGAGACAAGTTGAGATTAAACGGGAGATGGAAAAAGACAGAATGTTTTTAGCTTGACGTGTTCTTTGGGAAAAAGATTCTGTGTTTTGGAGTTATGACCTGCTTGTATAAAACAGATGTGCTAAAACTTGTATCATTGTTACGCTGAACGTGGCCAGGAGAAAGAGAAGAAGACGGCTGTCTGAGGAATCTTGCAAAAGAGATTCTTCATCTCAAGATTTTCACATCTTGGTTGAATAATGGTTTTGAAAAAAAGAAGAAGACTGCTAGGCCATCTTCAGGCAGTTTGAATTTCTTGAGACTGCAGCTGCTAAAAGTATTAGGAACTGTTTCATGGGACTGTTGCCAACCTCGCCGCATGAGGCTACCAGAGAAAAAATGAACTCCAGACTCAGCAGAGCTGATCTAAAGGATCAAAGTACGAGAGCGTCTGTTCACACCGTACGTCACTATCTGAATGAAGGTTTCCTCCAAAGAAGAGACCCCGTTTTCAAAAGCGTCTTAAGAGAAGAAGAAAAATTCAAACTCGTGTCTGATAAATATACAAAATAGACAAGTCAAAACGGTTCTTGTTGGATGAAGTTTTGGAATATAAAAGTAAAATGGAGAAACATCAGGTACAAGTTTGAAGAAAAGAGCATCGGGCACAGTGGATTTCATCAAGACATTCTGGAGTGAAATACATACCTGTGTCAGAGCGCCGTCTCAGTCACAGGCTGTGGCTTTTCCACAGAGACCCAAAACATACATACGTGTCCACATCATTTTATTTGTTGTTTTAATATTGCATTAAATTGAATACAATATGAATTATAAAAAAACAAACAAACTGAATGCTAATTACTTTTGCAGCACCAACTTAATACTGAGCAAAGTTTTAGGGGTGTGTGTGTGTGTGTGTGTAGGTATGTTTTTATGTTATTTTATTTATTTATTTTAGTTGCATGGGTAGTAATAATTTTGGTCAAGTCTGTAACAAATTACCATTTAAATGAGGCTAAAAAATTAATGTGTGTCATTTCTATAAATAAATAAACACAGGGACAAGAGGGGCTTGTGTTTAGCTTTCATTATTGTACTTTTAAGTGAATAATACAAGGTTTCTACCCTCTTGACAAAAGTGTTTCTATATTCTGTGCATATTAAGTGCCGTCTCCTTGTCCACTCCTCTTCAGGTGTGCTCATGTGGGAGGTGTATAATGAAGGCCGCCTCCCCTATGAGAACCGCACTAATGCAGAAGTGGTGGAGTCCCTGAACGCAGGCCTGAGGCTTCTGAAGCCACGCTTGGCCCCGGACTCTGTCCATCTGCTCATGGAGTGGTGTTGGAAGGAGGTGAGGACATTACCAGTTTTTCAAACAGAAGTTCTGCCTGATCATAAAATGAGCAAAGACTGAATTGACTTTTTTGTTTTCTGTTTTGTTCCTAGAAACCAGAAGATCGCCCAACATTTGGGCTCCTCTTTCATGAGCTGGCCTCGCTTTCAGATGCCTGAGTCAACATAAGATTTAAGGATGTCATTTTTATACATAGTATTTATTTTATTTATTGATTGTCACCAGTTGCTTTTCAGTTGTAAAGTTAGATGATTACAAAACACAACATATTTTTGTATCCTGGATTTTGCACTTTATCTCTTTCATAGCTCTGTAAGTATCAATTAAGAAGACACATACACAGTCCTTTCACACGCCTACTGGTGCTTACTGCAGAATTATGTAAAGTCTTCAGTAATTCTATAAGCCCTATAATGATGAGATGGTTGCTATTCAGTTAGCTGTTAGTCCATTAATTACCTTGACTGTCATTAAACTGGATGTATCTTGTTTTCTCACTGTTTGTCCTCATTTCCCGCCACTACAATTGCAAAAGGTTGGTAGATATTAAAATAAGTAATGTGTTTGTTTCTGGATAAAAAGGTTGTTAAAGTTGTCAGATAGACGCACCACTTACCACAAACAAGGCTGATAGTTTCGGTTCTGTGACTCTATGAATCAATCTTTCATTCAAAATCTTTCACCCATAAATTTAGACCTTCAGAACTAACAAGTTGTGCAGATGTTATCAAAGAGTAAATTATGGAGAACAAAAATGTTTTTTGTGCGTTGCAGTAAAAATTCTGCTGTAAAATTGGCCAATCAAGGAACTGCACTTTCTGGCACAGCCACACTGGCTTCATTTTTACCAATATCAAGTATGGATCAGAGGTTATGAATCATTCTCTTGTATCACATCAGCCAGTGCATTCTGCGCTGCTGATAGTGGCCAGAATTTGAATTGCAGTTCCTACTGGGACATACAGGACTGTGCAAAAGTCTTGAGCCACCCCTCATTTCTTTGTATTTAGTTAGTAAAATGGGGAACAGGTGCAGTGATTTTTCTTTTTTGAAGCATGTGCAAACATCTATAGAAATACAGTACATTAGGCAACAACAGAGTCTGTACAATTCTAATAAGCTTGAAAGTCAATATTTAGTATGACTGCCTTTATTCTTCAACGTAGCCTGAACTCATAGGCAACTTTCTTGTCATTTCTTTAAGTAATCTTCAGGCATACTTCTCCAGGTTTCATTCAAAACTCTTCTTTGGATGTTGGCTGCCTGTTCTGTTCTCTGTCAAGATAATCCCACACCACTTTAATAATGAGGTCCAGACTCTGAAGAGGCCACTCCATGTCTGATAGTGTTCCACTGTGTGTTTTTCTATCCAGGTATGCTTTTACAGCATTGGCAGTGTGTTTGGGATCATTGTTATGCTGGAAATTGAAGCTATTCTTAATCAGATGCTTTCTAAATGGTATTACATGGTAGATCAAAATCTGACTGTACTTTTCTGTGTTCATAATTCCATGAGTTTTGACAAGATTCTCAACACCACTGGCTGAAATGCAGCCCCAAACCATGACAGAACCTCCACCATGTTTTACAGATGGCTGTAGACAGACACTGTGGAACTTCTTTTCTGACCTCCTCTGTAAATATTGATGATGGTTTTAATCAGAGATTTTAAATTTGGATTCATCACTCTGTAAGTTACCAGTGAATTTCAGTTCAGTTCTTGCATAATTTGGCATACCTCAGCCTTTTCTCCCTGTTTCTCTTCCTTAAGAATGGCTTCTTGATAGACAACCTTCCACTGAGACTATTTCTGATGAGACTTTGACAAAATTAAAATGGATCAACTGAAGGGCCAGATGCCTCTCTCAGGTCCTGTGTCCTGTGTAAGGACATGCCTTTCAGATACTATTCATTTGCTGTATCCATCCATCTTTTTCCACTTATCTGGGTCCGGGTCACAGGGGCAGCAGCCTAAGCAGAGAAGTCACCTCCTCCAGCTCTTCCAAGGGACACCGAGGCATTCCCAGGCTGGCCAAGAGACCAAGCTCTTGCTGCTGTTGTACAGGGACTGAATAGCCTGCAACAACAGGCCAGACACCCTGCACATAATACCCTGCGGGACTTGGTCAAATGCCTTCTCCGGGTCTGTAAAACACATGTGGACTGGATGGGCAAACTCTCATGCATGCTTGAATATCCTTGAGAGGATAAAGAGCTGGTCCAGTGTTCTGCGACCAGGATGAAAACTGCACTGTTCCTCTTGAATCTGAGGTTTGACTAATGGACAAACTCTCCTTTCAAGCACTCCGGCATAGACCCTCCTGGGGAGCCCAAGGAGTCTGATCACCCAATAACTGGAGCACACAATCGGGTTCCCTGTCTTGAAGATGGGAACAACCACACCAATCCGCCAATCCAGAGGCACTGCCCGAGATCTGCATGCAATGTTGAAGAGGCATGGCAACATCCAACATCTACAACATCAAAAGCTTTCAGGAACTCAAGGCGAATCGCATTCAACCCAGGGGCCCTGCAACCAATGAGTTGTTTAACTACCTCAGTGACCTCACCCCTGGTGATGGGTAAGTCATCCCCAGAGTCTGTTTCCTTTACAGAAGGCGTGTCAATATGATTAAGCCTCAGTTGAAGTCAGCAACGCCCCACCTGTACTACACACCATGTGAGTAGAGTACCAATTTCCCCTCCTGAGTTGAGTGATGGTTTACCAGAATCGCTTCGAGGCAGACTGAAATCTTTTTCCATGGCTTCACCGAACTCTTCCCACACCTGAGGTTTTGCTTCAGCCAGTGCCCGATCCGCATTCCGCTTACCGGTACCCACGAGCTGCCTCCAAAGTCCCACCGGCTAACCAAGCCTGATAGGACTCCTTCCTCAGCTTGATGGCTCCCTTCACCTCCGTTGTCCACCATGTGGTTCAGGGATTACCACCACGACTGGCATCAACCATGTCGCAGCCACAGCTCTGTGCAGCAGCCTCAACAATGGAGGTGCGGAACATGGTCCAATGCTGTCAAAGTTCTGCCGGAGGTGGCAGCTGAAGATCTCAAGGACTGGGGCCTCTGCCGGGCATTCCCAGCACACCCTGGCTATACATTCAGGTGCGTCCAGCATTCTCCCCCACCACCTGATCCAACTCTCCACCAGGTGGTGATCAGTTGATAGCTCAGCTCCTCTCTTCACCCCAGTGTCCAGAACATACGTCCGCAAATCTTTTTAAAAGTTTACACAGCAACTTTTTTGGAGCTGGAGTTGTAATATGTTATTATACAGTGCAGTATTCAACAACACTGCCAGCTAAGTGCAACTTGAATTTTGAACTATACATAATACAAGTTGAGTGAAATAGGGAACTTTATATATATATATCATAATCATCATTATCATACAGTTAAAATTCATACAGAAAACTGAAAAACAGAATACCAGAGATATCCCACTCCCTTTAAATGAGATTACTCTGTTCTTTGACCATCCTGATCACTTTTCCCTATACATACAACATATACCCACAGCATCTGATGTTAATAAATTAAAATTCGGAAAGGCATTACGTGTATATCTGTACCCAAAGTAAGTTTTTCTTGAAAGCAGAAAAATGAAAGCTCAAATAAACCGAATCAACATGTCGGGGGCCCTCTCATCATCGCCTATCGACACTGTGACTGTCCCTTTAAGAAATGCACTTGCAGCCATTTTCTGCTCTTTGTGTGGGGTGGATTAGCACCGGGTTGGTACTGGGCGAAACTAGAGCATCAATCGACACAGAAGACGTGAGGGGGAAAAAGCCTAGGAAATATTGGATCGCCGTCGCAGACCGCGACACGGTCCGCCCGCTTTACTTTCTCGCCGGACGGACATGCAAATTTCAGGTATGTGGCAAAAAGTAGCGGTGGATGCAGCCGCAGCGCTGATGGTGAGCGGGGCTGGTGATGTGCTCTGGGTAGTGATGATGGAGACTGGAGTGCTCCTTTTTTTCTTATTCTTCCTCCTTTTCGAATTTCACATCCTTTCCCTCTACTTATCTCTCTTTCCATAAGCACAAGAATAGCGTGATCCTATAGGAGGGACGTGGGGGTGTGTGTGATTTGGATCGAGCACCCCGGTTATCGCGGATAATTGTGACACATGAATGGGATCCCCGTTAGCTTACAGCGGCACCGTAGCTCACGCTGAGATGGGTGGGGTGAGGAGAGGGTTCCTGATGAATGATGGAGCACGTAAAGTCGAACGGTTTTCTGACCTGATATAAAAGCCTTTTCGCTGCATAGACGGAGAAATATGTCCGCTGTTATAGTAAGAAGAACGATTTTGATGCTTCAAACCGCTCGATTTCATAACGACGCTCTCACTTTTTTTTTTTTAAAGCTTCCCTCCCTCCTGTGTGCCCCTTCTTTCCATCAGACCAACGGGCCACAGCAGGCGAGATGCACAGGATTGCTTCACAGCCATCACAGCAGCAGTCACGCAGGCCTGTTACTGGTTCACAAATGACAGGTTCACCCATTTCCGTTTCAGACAGGCGTCTAACCCCAAGATGTTTTTTAGATGTATCATCTCTAGACAAACCTCAGGCCCATTTGAGTAGAAATATGAACCTTACCATTGCTGCAGACTCGCTGAGTTGTAAGATCAGTATGCCAGACCCTCACCCACATGCAGTGATGTAATCCTTGACTGTTGGTGCTTTGCTGCTGCTGACATTGATCACTGCAAAATTAAAACCACAATAGAAGTGTAGCCTAGTGCCATTACTAGTTAGGTAAAGTTAGCATTATCTATACAGCTCCAAAAAAAAAATTTAGAATAAAAAGTTGAAGCAATAACTCAAGGAAAATAACAGACTCACTGGTTATGCTTGTTTAACTATATGAAAGTATGATAGGAATTCTTCACATTTTTGTCTGACAAAATTTTTGATCCCTTACCTGAAAATGTAGTTTGCTATGTAATAATAATAATAATGTTGATAATAATAATAATAATAATGAGTTGGAACTGAAGTATTATTAACACTAGCTTGCAACAGTTATTGACTTTGCTTATGCATTAAAAACACAGACATGTATGTTAATTTATAGTGTTATTCTTATTTTCATTATATCTCTGTATATAGTCAAATGCAAAAATGGCTTTTCATAAACACCAAACAAATGAATAATAGATACATACATATATTCTTCTTTTTCTTGCAAGCTACATATTCACTGTATAAGACAAAGTAATCAGTTACAGGCACTATTATTGTCACTGTTTGATGAACACTTATTCACAGATATGCGTGACAACAAATTCCAGTTACCCCAAAGTGCCACTGCACATAAAATGCATTTACAAACAACAATGTACACATAATGTCAGTTCAGTTGAGTTTAATTTATATAGCGCCAAATCACAACAACAGTAACCTCAAGGTATTTTATATTGTAAAAACCCTAAAATAATACAGAGAAAACCCCCAACAATCAAAACGACCCCCAATGAGCAAGCGCATGGTGACAGTGGGAAGGAAAAGCTACCTTTTAACAGGAAAAAAACCTCAGGCAGAGGCTCAGGGAGGGGCAGCCATCTGCCGCGACTGGTTGTGGGTGAGGGGAGCAAGACAGGACAAAGTTCACACTGTGGAAGAGAGCCGGAGATTAATAACAACTAATGATTAGATGCAGAGTGGTGTATAAGCACAGATACTACGTTTCCACCGCCGAGGTACTGGTGCTCGTGCCTATGCTTGTGTAGGTTTCAATGAACAGGCGAAAAGCTAAAGAATGGGCCTGTGTTTCCACCGCACTCTGCCAGATGATACTTTACGTATGAGTGTGGGCGGGTCCTCGTCTGGACACGGAAACCGAAGAGCACAAAAGTGGGAGAACACGTTGTTGTGCTGTGAACATATTTTACTGTCCTTTATCTGTTATATGAGCTGATACAAAGCAGCAAGTTCAGCCTTAGGGTCCAACCTAATTAACATCCGTGAAAATCGCATCGCTTCTCTCATGTAATACACACCATGCAGTGAAACAGCGGTAGAAAACTTTATGTTGAGATGGCAGAGTCACACCCTTCTGCTGCTTGCATCACACATTTTTGGTTCCAGACTGGCTAGCTTGCGGTGCCAGAGTTGAACCCGTTTTTTCAGCCGAGCACCGAATGCGTTTGCGGCGGAAAAAACGCTGAACGGTTCAAATACTGGCACCGACTCTGGCACTAGTGATGTGTCGCTCGCAAAAGAGCCGGCTCTAAGAGCCGATGCTTGGTAGTGAATCAGAAGAGCCGACTCCCGTTGAATGAGAGCCGGTTCCCCAATTTCTCATTAGCTCTGCTCACAAACCTGAGGACAGAGGCAGAACTGATGGGCACACCATGCAGCCAATCACACAGGGGGACATGGGATTATACCATTAAGTTAAAGCAGAGGGGGAGATAGTTGTTTCACCATGTGTGGTCATAGTCCAGGTACAAACAGCGGCTGCTAAAACACGTGAATGTGAGTGATACTCGTGAAAGAAGCAGCATTTGGCTGCAATTGAAGGAAATTGGAAATTTTTGCTTATTTAGGCTAAAATACGAGGCTACAAATTATAACAAGTAAAGAGCCATTTGAGAGCCGAAAGAGCCGGCTCTTCTTTGAGAGCTGAGCCTAAAGAACCGGCTCACTGAAAAGAGCCGAACTTCCCATCACTATCTGGCACCCAGTTGGTGGAAAAAGGGCCAGAGTGACGTTTAAGCCCAGTCTTAAAAGTACAGAGGATGTCTGTCTCCTAAATCCAAGCTGGGAGCTGGTTCCACAGAAGAGGGTCGTGAAAGCTGAAGACTCTGCCTCCCATTCTACTTTTAAATATCCTAGGAACCACAAGTAAGCCAGCAGTCTGAGAGTGAAATGCTCTACTCAGGTGATGTGGTACTATGAGGTCTTTAAGATAAGATAGAGCGTAATTATTCAAGACCTTTATATTTAAGGAGAAGGATTATAAATTTAATTCTGGCATTAAACAGGCAGCCAGTGAAAGAAGAAAAGCCAATATGGGAGAAATATGCTCTTTTTCTTGACTGAATTATAGACTTTAGCCTAACATTATTCTTTGAGTTGTTTCTAATTTGCCATGTTTTAGGCAGCCGGAGCCTATCCCCGCTGTCTCCACACAGAAAAGGCCCCAGACTGGATTTCTAACCCAGATCCTTCTTCTGTGAGGCAGCAGTGAAAAACCACTGTGCCACCCTCATCAAAATCCTTTCAATTATATTGCTTAAATTATATCTCCAGATTTCTTCAACACAAACTATAGTAGGGAGTATAGTCTATATCAAAATAGTTTGTTTTGATAAATGATGTGTTCGAAGCAGGAAAGTGGTCAACAGCAAGATCCTGAGCAGTTCTGATAAAGGACAAATTGTGATAGTTAGATGATTGGGTTAGAGCATCTCCAAAACAGTCGGCCTTATGGGGTCTTCCTGGTATGCGTAGGTTAGTACCTACCAAAAAGTGGGTCAGGAAAATATGCTTCGTGAACCAGCGACATGGACTTGGTGGGGTGCCCGAGGCTTGTCAGTGCTATTGGGAAGTAAAGGCTTGCTTGTGTGGTTCCATTGCACTGAAGAGCTGAAGCACAGATGGCTGAAAACCTTAATTCTGGCCACAATGCTAACCCTTACCCACTGCTGAAGCACTTTGAGTAAGCATGTGAGCACTGGACATGGGCCATAGAGTAATTAAATAAGGTGGGTTGAGCTGATGAATCATCGTGTGTGGATTGTTTACCTGGGAAACATGTGTAAGATTTAATATGGGAATACGGCAAGCCGGCAGTCAGTGTGATCATCAGGACAATATTCTGCTAGGACATTAAGTGTTATCTATACAGGTCCCACCTCACAACTATTACTGGGCCTGCTGCTCAGTTATTTAGAGTGGGTTTGCGAGCATTAGGGCAATCTACAAGTATCAGACAGTTGGTTTTAATGTTGTGGCTGACTGCTGTTTTACAGTTATTACTGTAGCTATTTTATCTTCACATTGACATCTTAATCACAGGCAGCTAATTTTTTTTAGCATTGTACAGTTGACTGATTTGAGAAGTGCAGCAAGACAATAGGTCTACATATAAATAACGAACCAGACAAAGGGAAGTATATGCCATACTGGAACTATAGCAATCAAGTTACATCAGCATAATCACCAGTTATAAATATTTATTCTTTTTTGTAAGGTTGCCAGCATAGCATAATACTAATCTGATGATACTGCTGATGAAAAGCGGTACCCGTGTTAGTTTACTTTTTGTTTACCATCCTGTACATGTCCAGCTTGGTGATGGTTGTTTGAGGCATGCTTTATGTTTTTCCCCGACTCTGTGTTCATCTCTGTCAGAATGACATCACAAGGATCGTGAGACGAAAGCAGTTTTTGCTCATGCCGCTCTCTGAAATGACAGTCAGCCTGTGAAATACCTCAGCCCCACATTGTCCCTGCACAGGATGCTCTGCACAGATGCTGCCGGAGCACACATTTAGCTACAGACGTGGTGTCTGTTAAGTTTTGTAAGTGATCACGTGTCTGCTTGACTAAACGCTCTAGTTCAGCATTGTTTCTGCCTTCGATACTGATCATATAACATCTCACTGTGTGTGGATGAGTATACTGTGTATTACAGGGCTAGCCTTGGGGGGAGATCCCATTGAGTGGTGTGACTCCGGACTTGACACACTTTTTCTCACTTTCTGTCTTCTTCTCAGGCTAGCTGTATTACACAAAGGCCTAGCAGCGCATAGTGTTTTTTTTTCTTCTGCCAGTTACATCATGCTCTGTGTTCTCTCTCTATCTCATTCCTTTTCTGTGCTTTATTCGTGATATTTTGAGCCCCTCTCACCAACCGTGGATCCTAATGTTTGTCGTGAGAACATCTGACCCAAGCTCTTGATGTAAAGGGACTTCAGTTATAATGTTTGCTTGGCCAGGGGGAATATTACTCTGTGAGTTTTGTGAAGAGAGCTGTTGTCTTGCTGCCTTGTTTGGCCTTCTTTGGTTGTTCAGCAAGGTTTCCAAGTGCCCAGAAGGGAATGAAGGGGCCCTTTTGCTCTGTGAAGATGCACATACACACAGAGACAGACAGACACATCAACTGTTTAACAGAGCCTGGTATAGGGTGGGAAAGTTTGTTCAGCCAACCCAGGCTTTAGAGCGCGTCTGTATTTGTATGCACAGATGGGAGTTTAGTAGCACTGAGCATGTCTGTCTGCCCGACAAAGCCCCTGCAGCAAGCTGCATGTTTCATTTTCTGTATGCTGAACAGTTATAAATAACCAACCGGGTCTTAAAAGAATCAGACGGTGCACGCATCCAGGTAGTAAAGCAGTACAGCAGTGTAAAGAATACAGGAAACGTTCAAGCGTTCAAGATGACAAAATCCTTAGACGTTAAAAGGTTTCTTTCACGCACACACACACGCACACACACCGGAGTGTACACTGGTACACACATCAGAATACACTGCGTTGTTGAAAAGGTGCTGGCTTTTATCTGTTTCTGCTGTGCCCAGATTCAACTTCATACTTAAATTACAGAACAGAAACAAAAGGGCAGCTAAAGGGCAAAAACTCTCTGTATATGAGTGGTGCTACATGCCATAATGGAAAATGATGTCACCCACAATCAACTAAAGAATCTGTTATCCACAGAAGAGCAGAAAAAGGAAGTGGAACAGCTTAAATTTAACATCCAGTTATTGATATACGTGTCTGTGTACAACGTTTGTGTGTGTCTGTGTGTTCATCATGGTAAAATCTAGTATTGGTGGCACCTACTATTGCTGGAAGTACTGCAATGGTGGTAGTAATTTGGTAGTTTGTGTGTGTGTGTGTGTGTGTGTGTGTGTGGCGTAACACCACAACATACAGCTGTGAATCTTTACTGGTCTGTCATTGAGATAAAAATAAAGGTTGAGTTTGAAAGTGCGTGTGGTCTGATCCACAAGCACTCACTAAAGAGGCCAAGTGACCCCCCCCCCCAAACACACACACACTTTAAGCCCCTGTTCCACATTCTTTTGTTTGTTTGTTTTTTTGGTTTGTTTGTTTTTTCATTTTGTATTTCAGTGTAATTTGAATACGGAGTTACAGCCCCCATATAAAGTAGCCTTACTTGCTGTGCATGTAATATTTTGGAAGCTGGGTGAGGTCCTTCTATTGCTGGTTTACCACTTCTGTATATTCAAACTTTCACAGTTCAATACGACAGGAAACCCCTCCCACTTTCTTTTCAGTTCATTTGTGATCATTAGTTAGCCTGCACATGTGACTGTGATCAGTGAAAAGCCCGCATATTCATTTCGCAGGCTTCTCATTAGAAAAGAACGGTTTTACAACATCTGTGTTTACTTTAAAGTTCCTCTGTCTTCCCGTTGGCAGTTCTGGGAGGATTTTTCTTTTCGCTCTCTGTTCTCTTTGGTGTTCACCCCTCTCAGCTCCGCTTGTGCTGGCTGTGAATATTAAGCTGATTATCTGTGCTGTCAGCCCTGTCTGCCAGGTCAGACATAAAGCACACATTTCTGAGAGCCACATGATTTATGGATGGGTGCGTACTGCTTTGGTTAAGCTGGGGTTTATAATGAGGAGAGGGCAATATTGAGACTGTGCAGGCTCAGCAGTGTGTGTAGTTATTTGTTCCAGCGATAGCCTTCAGTGTGAACACATAATTGTGCTATCATATAAACCACCTGATTGACTTGAATTGATAAAAATACAAAACCAAACAGCGTGCTCAAAGTTTTAGTGGAAAGCACATTTTGCCAATGCTGCCTTTACAAGATAACATGTGTGTGTGTCTGTGTGTTTTTGTCAAAATGTCACTGTTTTTTTGAAGCGTTCTCCGCTTTTGCCAGATCAATGGCATTTCCAGGTCTTGGCATTTCAAGAATTATGCTCTTCAGATATGTCTGTATGCCTCAAGTCAAGCAGAAAGCCAAAAAGGAAACTGCAGAGGCCCCTTCCCCTTACTTGCCCTCCAGGTGATAGTCTGGTATTGTCGTGTAGTCGGATGGGAGGGGATACAGGTGCAGGGTGAATGCACAGACATTCTGCACCAAAACAGGGTCTCATAAGGGGAAGTGGAGTCTTCTAGGCATGCCGAGACTCTAGCGTATCGCCTTTATCGCTGCTTTATCTGAGTATAGCATGCATTTGAATTATTAACAGCGTAACTTGCTCATTCATTTGATCTACTTATGCAGTATTTTCTAAATCAGTTTTCTTTCTCAAGTACCCCAGATTAGTTCTGCTGTTCCTGGTTAAGTTTCCCTGCTTAGGTTTTAAGTCAATGCCACTACAGCCTGAAGTAGCAGAAGATTTTCGACCATTTCAATCTTATTATACTTCTAGTTACTCATTTTGCCCGTTTATGCACATACCCACTGCAAAACTGCAGTAGTAACACCGGGTGTAAAAGTTCTTCTGTTTGGGAATCAGTGATTTTAAAGTGTGTCCTGTTCCACATCTCCTCCTTTGTGTAATGCCTCCTTAACTCATATCGTTCTCTTTCTCTGTCTCCGTCAGCCCGGGGCGTTGTTTGAGTGACACCTTGTTACCATGACGACCCACGTGACCCTGGAGGATGCCCTGTCCAATGTGGACCTGCTGGAGGAGCTGCCCCTCCCGGACCAGCAGCCATGCATTGAACCCCCTCCCTCCTCTATTATGTACCAGGTACGTGCCAGCGCCACCCACCATTATCCGCAGCTGATCAGACCTTTTTAGCACGCCCCCTTGTGACCCTTTTGTCTCTCCTTCTGCAGGCAAACTTTGACACCAACTTTGAAGACAGGAATGCTTTTGTGACCGGCATTGCCCGTTACATCGAGCAAGCCACGGTCCACTCCAGCATGGTGAGACTTGTTGCGCTGGTTACAGAAATAATCAACAGGGCATGGCTGTCCACTCCACTGTTTCTTTCTTTTCTTTTTTTTTAAATAGCTAACTCGTGAAATTCATTCTTTTGTGGTCTCGCCTCAGTAGTTTTTGTTTCTCTTTCAGTGAAAACAAAGCTGACTGTGGGAAGCAGCCTCGTGCCCTTAAAGAGAGCCTTGTTTATGTGAATTGATCATCATTTGGCTCTTCTGTCAGGATTTGGCTAGGCCTGTGGCAGGACACACATACAGATATGCACGCACACTCATATAGACACAAATTCCACTCATGCGCTGGTGAATCAGAGAGGCCGTGATCGCTAAACACCTCTCCCCTCATTGTGAATGATTGGAGAATGTGATGTGACTGTCAAAGAGGGGAAGTAGAGATTTATTTAACCTTACTAAATGAGGAAGTCCCTTTGAGGTTGAAGCCAGTCTATTTTGGGGCACTTGTCCTTTAGCCACAGGGACGAGGGAGTCCGTCTTTCCTATTTCTGAGAGGGAAAAAATGTTTCCCTTCTAAAATATTTATCAAGTCCTGGAATGTGTGTCTAATCTGAGATGTGTGATGTTTTAGTGGCTTTGAAAAAAATTTCCAGTACTAAGATACGGTGCTGTGATTACGTATTTGCCCCCTTCCTGATTTTTTTTCCCTCTTTTTTTTTTCTTCATATTTGTCACACTTACATACAAGCAAATTTCAGTAATAAACAAAGATAACCTGAGTAAATACATAATTCAGTTTTTAAATGATGATTTCATTTATTAGGGGAAAATAAGCTATCCAAACCAACCTGGCACTAAGTGAAAAAGTTATTGCCCCCTAAACCTAATAACTGGCAAGAACTACAATCAAGCATTTGTGATAACTAGCGATGAGTCTTTCACATCACTGTGGAGGAATTTTGGCCCACTCCCCTTTGCAGAATTGTTTTAATTGGAGGGTTTTCAAGCATGAACAGCCTGCTTAAGGTCATGCCAAAGAACCTCAGTCTGATTTAAGTCTGGGTTTTGACTTGCTGGTATGTTTTAGATCATTGTCCTGCTGCATAACCCAAGTGCACTTGAGCTTCAAGGCACAAACTGATGCCTGGACAGTCTCCTTCAGGATTTTGTGGTAGAGAGCAGAATTTGTAGTTCCATCAGTTAGGGCGAGTCGCCCAGTTCCTGAAGCAGCAGAGCAGCCCCTGACCGTCACACTACCACCACCACCATGTTTGACTGTTGGTATGATGTCCTTTATATGAAATGCTGTCTTAGTTTTATGCCAGATGTAACGGGACTCAAACCTTCCAAAAAGTTCAGCGTTTGTCTCGTCAGTGCACAGAATATTTTCCCAAAAGTCTCGGGGATCATCAAGATGTTTTCTGGTAAATGTGAGATGAGCCTTTCTGTTCTTCTTGGTCAGCAGTGGGTTTCTCCTTTGAACTCTCCCACAGATGAGATTTTCACCCAGTCTCTTTCTCTACTGTTGAATCATGAACTCTGACCTTAACTGAGCCAAGTGAGTCGTGCAGTTCTTTAGATGTTGTTCTGGGTTCTTTTGTGACCTTCTGGATGAGTTGTTGATGTGCTCTTGGAGTAATTTTGGGAGGCCGGCCACTCCTGGGAAGGTTCACCACTGTCCCAAGTTCTTTCCATTTGTGGATAATGGCTCTCACTGCAGTTCATTGGAGTCCCAAAGCCTTAGAAATGGCTCTGTAAGCCTTTCCACACTGATAGATCTCAGTGACTTTGTTTCTCAGCTGTTGTTGAGTTTCTTTAGATCGTGGGATGATGTGTTGCTTTTTGATCTTTTGGTCTACTTCACTTTGTCAGGCAGGTTATTTAAGCGATTTCTTGATTCAGCGGGTGTGGCAGTATCCAGTCCTGGGTTGTGGCTAGTGAAACTGGACTCAGCTTTCCAAAAAAGTGTGGTTAACCATAATTAATTCATGTTTTCATGATTGAAAGTACTTTTTCAGACAGAGCCGGGTAGATCTGGGTAGCTTTTCTCCTAATAAATGAAATCGTCATTGAAAAATTGCATTTTGTATTTACTCATGTTATCTTTGTCTAATATTATTTGTTTGATGATCTGAAATATGGAAGTGTGACAAATATGCAAAAAAAAAAAAAGAAGAAAGAAATCAGGATGGGGGCAGGATGTATATAAGATGAGCCAGCTGAGGTATCTAATCCAGGCTTTTTTTCAGCGATACATGAAGAATTAATATGTTGTTTTTATTAAAATGCTGCTGTTCTGTGGTATTTAATTCTGCAGAATGAGATGCTGGAGGAAGGACATGAGTATGCTGTGATGCTCTACACGTGGAGAAGCTGTTCCCGAGCCATTCCCCAGGTTAATGAAAGCTTCCTTCTTATCACTGCATCTTTACCATTTAAATTATTGCTCAGCAAGATCATCTAAGAGATCTTATGCTAAGACATCATAACAAAGTTTTGTCTGTATTTTTGGTTTGAAATTTGATTCGAGCTCTATCACACTGTCTTTCAGCCTGAAGGAACAATTACACAAGCAGACCTTACAAAACTGTTATCTTATCTTGGCAGAAGTTGCCAAGTTGAAGTTGCGGTTGTTGGGTTGGCTAACTTGACACCGTTTGGCCACTGAAACAGATGCTGGGCTGCAGGCGGTGGTGATTCTGCTCTGCCTTGACTCATAGTGACAGTTTGATTTTTAGCTAGAATAAAAAGGAGAAAGAAAATTCAGAAAACACACTTTTACATAATTCTGACCAAACTGGATTAGAAAACATTTGCTTTAACACAGATAGGCTTTTTTTCCCTTCTTTTTTACATTAGTTTGCTTGACAAAACTAAACCCCGGTCTGAGGTGTTGCAACGGGTGGTTATCAACTTTCTCTGTTTAGTCAGATTTTCATCACTCACATCATTTTACTCCTCACGAAACTGTCTGAACAAGTGCTGCCTACCTCACTGTCAAAAGAACCTGTCATATAAATAATAAAACTGCAAAATGCAGCACTCAATCAGACCAACTAATATATTAAATAGACCGCGGTTGCTGTGAGAGCAGGCTGTGTGATGGCACCATCTTGTGTTTGGTAGGTGAAATGCAATGAGCAGCCCAACAGGGTGGAGATCTACGAGAAAACGGTGGAAGTACTCGAACCTGAAGTGACCAAGCTCATGAAGTTTATGTACTTCCAGGTAAGATCCTTTTTAACAATTAAAGTTAAAAAAAAAAAAAAAAAAAACTTTATGGATTGAGTTTAAATCTCAGGCAAAGCACTAAATAGAACAGCTTATGTTTAGTGTCTTTTATTTTCATTTTTATGCATGTTTTCTTTATTGATAATACTGTCAATCAGTTTCATATATAATGTCCCCCCCCCTTTTTTTTAAACAGAGAAAAGCCATAGAACGCTTCTGTAGCGAAGTGAAGCGTCTCTGCCACGCCGAGAGAAGGAAAGATTTCGTGTCTGAGGCCTATCTGCTCACTCTGGGCAAATTCATCAACATGTTTGCAGTGCTGGATGAACTCAAGAATATGAAGTGCAGCGTCAAGAACGATCACTCTGCCTACAAACGGTAGTGAACCCTAAATGAAGAGATCCAAATCTGTGGGGGAGGTGGGTTCCCCTCTACAGTGCCAAATTAACTTTTCTCCTCTTCTGCCTCTAGCGCAGCTCAGTTCTTGAGGAAAATGGCTGATCCCCAGTCCATCCAGGAGTCCCAGAATCTCTCCATGTTTTTAGCTAACCACAACAGGATCACTCAGGTGAGTGTTGTGATTATGCGTGGCTAATAAAGTAACCATAAGTTAATTCAAGGCTGTTTTTTTTTTTTCCCCAGTGCATCTTTGTGAAAATTGAGCCTTTTCATCAGGGCTTTATTGCAAATACAGTGAAATATTTGTAATGCCCCAGGATAATGACTCGAGCAGGTGACTGACTCGCAGTTGTGCTCAAGGTGCCGTGTCACAGAGCAGCTGCCTGAATGTTAGTCAGCGCAAAGGAGCTAATACACAATTAATTTGCCTCTTCTAACTTAAATTAACATTTAACCTGCTAAACACCGACCGGACAGGAAGTTGCTCATTGAAATTCTGGGGTCTGCATATTAGAATTTCACAGCTGTGGATGTGACAGCTCAGTGTGGCACCGAACTGTTTGCTTTCGGTCCTCTTGAGTCATGTCAGTTAACAGTGCAAAAGGTCACTCATGGTTTTATTTCTTTTTTTAAATGGTTCAAGGGAAGTGCTGTTTAAAAACAAAACGGTGATGACTTGCTTTAAATTGACCAGGGGGGCATCTTGTGTTCTCTTTGCACGACAGTGAGACTGCCGATACTTAATTGTGCTCTGTATGTGCGGGGCAGAATGAGTCCTTCTTTCTTCATGTCAGTGCATTTCTGTTTATCTAAAGGTGACCTGTTGTCTCCTGTCTTTCTCTGAGTAGTGCCTGCATCAACAGTTGGAGGTGATTCCCGGCTATGAGGAGCTTTTGGCAGACATTGTCAACATCTGCGTAGACTATTATGAGAACAAAATGTATTTGACACCTAGCGAGAAACACATGCTGCTTAAGGTAAGCACGCATTTGACATCTTTATCCGCTGCCAGCTTCTAACGTTTTCAGAGTGATCTCTTGCTGGTGTCTTTGTGCCAATTTAAAAAAAACAAGACTCCCTTTTCTTTTTGACAGGTTATGGGCTTTGGTCTGTACCTGATGGATGGGAATGTGAGTAATATCTACAAACTAGATGCCAAAAAAAGGATCAACCTAAGCAAGATCGACAAGTTCTTCAAAGTAAGGACTTTTTAGCATTTCTTTATCCCCATTACAGGCTTTGTTGTGTTTAACCATGAAGTGAGGCATTCATTCTTGTATTCCTCAGCTACAAGTGGTGCCACTGTTTGGAGACATGCAGATAGAGTTGTCACGCTACATTGAGACGAGTGCTCACTATGAAGAAAACAAGTCCAAGTAAGTGAACCCATCGATCGATGTACATACCTAATTTACAGAAATCCGGATACCAGTGTTATAATGGACTGGCCGTTCTCTCTATGCTTCATTTCCACCGTTTCAACCTCAAACCAACCTATACATTTCTTGATGGGCACACTCCCACACTCTCTCCCAACCCTCCCCATCTCTTTCCCATCTGTGCCCAGGTGGACGTGCACCCAGAGCAGCATCTCCCCGCAGTACAACCTGTGCGAGCAGATGGTGCAGATCAGGGACGACCACATCCGGTTCATCTCAGAGCTGGCGCGCTACAGCAACAGCGAAGTGGTGACCGGCTCAGGCCTGGACAGCCAGAAGTCGGACGAGGAGTACAGGGAGCTATTTGACCTGGCTTTGAGGGGTCTGCAGCTGCTGTCCAAGTGGAGCACGCACGTCATGGAAGTTGTGAGTAAAGCAAGGGATTGATTGCATCCCTGTGTGGGTAGGGAGAATGTTTTGTGTAGCAGTCAATATGAGTGTGTGTGTGTGTGGGTTTTTTGGATGTATGAACATTTCTTTCTTGCTTTTTCTTGTTCTGGCTTTCATCTATTTATAGCTCTCCTTTGTCTCTCTCAGTACTCATGGAAGCTGGTACATCCCACGGATAAATTCTGCAACAAGGACTGTCCAGGCACAGCGGAGGAGTATGAGCGGGCCACACGTTACAACTACACCAGTGAAGAGAAGTTTGCCCTGGTGGAGGTCATTGCCATGATCAAAGGGCTGCAGGTAAAACATTATTGAAATATGAGTAGCACTCATTGATGTTTTTTGTAAAAGATGCACTTTAACTAAGTTTAATGAAAGTGCAACATTTAACAGGAGCAGAGTTTTCACAACCAGGTTTGCAGCAAATTTTGGTCCAAACTGCAACTTGAACAAGTGGTATTGAAGCAGGAGACGTCCTGTGTTACGCAGTCAAATGGGGAAAAAAAAGCATGTTCACAAGTTGTGGATTTTATTTTGTTTGTTTTGGGGTTTTTTTTTATATGCCCGTCAAAAGATTATATATGGGGTCACTCGGGTAAAGATCAAGGTCACTGTTAGTTACATTGCCCTTTACTAGTTCACCATATCAAAATGATGCAAAGTTATCAACTTCTGGAGGTCAAAGGTCATGTGGTTAACTCTTTGTTTTTAAAGTTTTTTTCATGTCCACTTCATATCTAAGAAATGATATGAAGGATTTTGATGAAACCTTGCATGATTATTCTCCATATCAGGCCATTATGCAGCGATCAACTCCTGAAGGTCAAGACAAAAATCAAGGTCACATAAATCAGGGTTAATGGAGGGTGATGGGCGTATTTTGCCCTTCTAGGCGGTGGTCTTGTTTAAGGAGTTAAAATGTTAAAAGTTGAGCTTAGGATTAGCTGATGCAATAAATGATGACTCTGCGTTATGTGCTGGGAAGGTTCTGATGGGCCGGATGGAGTCGGTGTTTAACCAGGCCATCAGGAACACCATCTACGCAGCTCTCCAGGACTTTGCTCAAATGACCCTCAGAGAACCTCTGCGCCAGGCTGTACGCAAGAAGAAAAACGTCCTCATCAGGTACCTATGCACAAAAACGATGCGATCACAAGATGCTTCTTTTGTTTTGAGACTGAAAAATCCAAAGCATCCCTTTCATTTTTCGGCAGTGTTCTCCAGGCCATTCGAAAAACTGTCTGCGACTGGGAGGGAGCGAGGGAACCTCCAAATGACCCCTGTCTGAGGGGAGAGAAGGACCCGAAAGGCGGTTTTGATATCAAGGTGCCTCGCAGAGCTGTCGGACCCTCCAGCACACAGGTGAGTACCAGGGTGCTTAAAGAAAGCAGATGGGAAACCTTTGACTTTGTTAATTCTGCAGTGAAAGGAATTCAGTCTGCATATAATTTCCTTTTATACGGGTTCGATTTTCACACACCCCCCTCCCTCCTCCACAGCTGTACATGGTACGCACCATGCTGGAATCCCTAATAGCAGACAAGAGTGGATCCAAGAAGACTCTGCGGAGCAGCCTTGATGGACCCATAGTCACGGCCATAGAAGACTTCCACAAGCAGTCCTTTTTCTTCACACATTTGCTCAACTTCAGCGGTGAGCTGGAATTTCAAGCACTCTTAAGTTTTCAACAAAAAAAAAAGTTTTTTGCACATCATGTATCTTGTCAGCAGGTGTTTCAGGATTTTTTTTTTTTTTTTAAAAAGCTCTTAACTAGAAGAGAAGAGAATGAATCCTCCACAGCATCAGCCAACATTAATCCCACTTTTTACTCTCAGTTCCTTTATTTGGCAATGTTCGTACAAAGAGCAAACTATTCTAATGCTTGCCAATGTGTTCCGCTATTCCTTCCCTGCTTCCTGCCACCGTCCCATCATCTAGAGGCCCTGCAGCAGTGCTGTGACCTGTCCCAGCTGTGGTTCAGAGAATTCTTCCTGGAGCTGACCATGGGCCGCAGAATCCAGTTCCCCATTGAGATGTCCATGCCGTGGATCCTTACTGACCACATCCTGGAGACCAAGGAGCCTTCCATGATGGAGTAAGGAGGCGATTGACAAACTCGTGTTGCGTTTGTGACTTGAAAAAGCGAGCGATATTTTAACTCCCACTCTCTCTTCTCAGGTATGTGCTGTACCCTCTAGACTTGTATAACGACAGTGGCTATTACGCTCTCACTAAGTTCAAGAAACAGTTCCTTTACGATGAAATCGAGGCCGAGGTAAGGTCTAATGACCACCGATTTAAGTGGCCTAATTTTAAAGGGATAAATCTATAACCACAATGATGATCATATAAAAGACTACCCTCATGGTGTTTTCTTTGTTCTTAGGTAAACCTCTGCTTTGATCAGTTTGTCTACAAGTTAGCAGATCAGATATTTGCCTACTACAAAGCAATGGCAGGAAGGTAAAAAAAAAAAAAAAGGGACTTCCTTTTTAAATATTTTGGAGTTATTGGCAGACATTGAAGCAGTCTTTGCAGACTTCTACACAATCACATGCCATGTGTTCCACAGTGTCCTCCTAGACAAGCGCTTCAGAGCAGAGTGTAAAAATTACGGCGTGATCATCCCGTACCCTCCATCAAACCGCTACGAGACGCTGCTCAAACAGAGACACGTGCAGGTAGCTGAAAGATGAAAACACATGCCCGAGCTTATCTTGCGTCCGTATTCATTTAGCCACCACTTTGGCCGCGATTCTGTGTTTCTTATCCATTCTTCTCGTCTCATGCAGCTGCTGGGTCGCTCGATCGACCTGAACCGTCTGATTACCCAGAGGATCTCCGCAGCAATGTACAAGTCCCTGGACCACGCCATCAGCCGCTTTGAAAGCGAGGATCTTACCTCTATAGTGGTAAGCTCAAACGTCAAGCAAACTAATGAAAAGTGGGCTTATGTGCCCTCTGCACATCATCTTTCTCACGCTGCCTCTGTATGTCCGGACAGGAGTTGGAGTGGCTGCTGGAGGTTAACAGGCTAACCCACCGCCTGCTGTCCAAGCACATGACCCTGGACAGCTTTGACGCCATGTTCCGCGAGGCTAACCACAACGTCTCCGCTCCCTACGGACGAATCACTCTCCACGTCTTCTGGGAACTCAACTTTGATTTCCTCCCCAACTACTGCTACAACGGATCCACGAACCGGTCAGTTTCACCACGTTGGTTAAAGCGACAAACAAAATATATTTCCACAAACCTTGTCGTGTTTTTCTTGACCTTTTTTTTTGTCTCTCTCTGTTCAGCTTTGTACGGACAGCTATTCCATTCACCCAGGAGCCTCAAAGAGACAAACCAGCCAACGTACAGCCTTACTACCTGTATGGGTCCAAGGTGTGGCACCATCTGCAGCATTATAGTAAAAACTTGTATAAAAGCTCGTAATTTTGTGTGTAAAGCAAACTTTCTGTTGCTCCTGAACAACATCGCGTCTGTTTCTTCTTTCCCTCTCAGCCTCTCAACATCGCATACTCCCACATATACAGCTCCTACAGAAACTTTGTTGGCCCGCCTCACTTCAAGACCATCTGCCACCTCCTTGGTTACCAAGGCATTGCTGTGGTGATGGAGGAGCTGCTTAAGATTGTCAAGAGCCTGGTATTTATCTTCATTTTCCATCCTGAAAAACATGCTGTCCTCCCCCTCAGTGTGCTGGATTCTCACAGTTATTATTCTCCTTCCTCTTTGTGCCCTCTCTTCCCCTTGCCTGCTGTGAACTATCCATCTTCTCTGTCACTTTACAGTTACAGGGCACCATACTGCAGTATGTAAAAACCCTGATAGAAGTCATGCCCAAGATCTGTCGCCTACCGCGCCACGAGTATGGCTCCCCAGGTGAGTTTATAATCCCCCGCTGTTACAATGAATACACATGGAGCTGCATTAACATGTAGACATGAGCTGTCTTTGTCTTCTTTGCTTAAGTATAGTTCTTTATTTGGCTTCAGCTAAGTTTTAAAAAGGAGGCAATCAAATAAACTACTTTAAAAAAAAAAGAACTACATTTAAAAATATTTTAATAATGGTGCTTTGGTGGAAATATAATAAAAATCTGATCAGGTGTTGGGCGACTGCTGTGAAATTTGGTCAACACCAGCATATCAAAATGTCACTTAAAACATATCTGTAAAATGAATACCGTTCTCATCAGCGTGCACCAAGCGTATGTTCATATGATAAACTTTCCACTCGGTTAGCACCAGGGCCTTAGCACGCTTATCCACGCGGTCCTTATCAATACAGATCTTTTTAGCTCGAAAACCACAGTGTGAAAATAACATCGCACGTTGGGTTAATGTGCTTACAGTACTGTGCAAAAGTCTTGCATCAGCCCTCCTATTTTTTTTTTCTCTTTTAAACGAATATTTTGCTTCCAGGGAGCCAAACTTTCAGGTCATTTTTTTAAAGTGGCCTTGAGCAATAGTTCTCCAGGCCTTCTCAAGGTCTTTCAGAGTTTTGCTTTGAACGTTGGACATTATCTGTTTGCTTGTTAAGTCCCTTATCGCTGGACCTATGACTCATTCAAGCATTTTTAAAAAAAAAGGCACCTAACTCAAGAAAGAAAAATCCAGCAAAGACCCGACCCAGAACGTGACAGATGCATGTGGCCCTTCAGTTGATCCATCTGCTGTTTGTGAAAGGCTGCGTTGAAGAATAAAGGTGGTCATATCAAATGTTGACTTTCAAGCTTGTTAGAATTCTATACACCCTATTTTTGCCTTATATTCTGCATTTCCACCTATGTTTTTACATGTTTCAATAAATCACTGCACTTATTTCCCATTTTCCTAGCAAAATATACAGGAAGAATAGGTGGTTGGAGACTTTTGCACAATACCGTATTTCCCAGCACGAACATACAGTTACAGTTAAAATTAAACAATGAGCAAATATAAGGAGAAAAGCAGTAAGAAATATGTACACACTGTACATACAGTAGCTGCTCATAGGTCAGAGCACTTTAAATCCCACTGCTCACTTTTGGAGCAAATGGTGCACAGACTGCCTCTCTGGCTTCAGCCGGGACTTGGAAACACTGAACAGTACTGGAATAAGACTCAGCCATGACTTGGAGAAGCAGTAAAACACTTGATGACAACATACGAACCACTACAAAATAGAGTTAGGTGCCAAATTGTGCCATACAGAAAAGAAGAAAATCACATAGATCTAGAATGCCCCTTTTTGAAGCACAACAAAACGTCTTGTTCCTGCCTACTTCTTTTGCATCTTTGTGTAATCCCTGACCTGCCCTAATGCACTTCGGGTAGAGCTGTGGCTGCAGATTAGAGGCCGTCAGATGGAATATCCCTATGAGGAGGGCTTAGCAATCTGTAGATTACTGATGTTCTGTACCCTGAGTTCTGTACCTGGCTTACTGCCTGTTATCTTACTGACAGCAGTTAATGATCCGCTTGTCCTCTGCTGCGACGCCATGATGCGCAGGGCAAATGTGGGTCAGAGAGGCCACGCTGACCCGCTGACATCATTGCGATTCATCCCGCTAGCAATAGATTATCAGCGATACAATGAGCTATTAGTAGGCACTTACTTCCTGAAATGTAGGAGAGTAAAGAGTTTGTCAGCTTTTCTTAAAAATATAGATTTAGCGTTGTACCATGGCCATCTTTTCCCATGTTTGCCATTCCAGGTATCCTGGAATTCTTCCACCACCAGCTTAAGGATATCATTGAGTATGCTGAGCTAAAGACGGATGTCTTCCAGAGCTTAAGGGAGGTGGGAAACGCCATCCTCTTCTGCCTGCTCATCGAGCAAGCTCTGGTAGGACTTTTCTCTTTACAAGTGTCAAAATCCCATAATACTTTAATGTGATTATCGTGCACCCTTCAGTCTCCCCTTTTTCTACCGCTTTTTCAAAGATTCCTGTCTGTGGTCCCTGAGCATGCTCAGCAAACAGGACCGTTAATATGAAGTTCTCTTGACTGCCATGTTTTAATGTGGGTGACCAGTAGCCCAGGTGCCTGAAGGTTTCCACCCAGTTCATGATGTTGATTCACTCGTTGAATCAAAACTTTCATGGTCAGAAACTGTCAGGCTCCCGGTCCACTTGCCCCAAAGTGTGTTTTAATCTTTGATGTGTGTGTGTTTTTTTTTCTTTTCTGAAATACAACTCTATTTTTCATTGCACGCTGGCAACTACCACAGGTGGTAAGGATTTAGGTCTTGCCATTGGCTACCAAAAATGACACCAAGACCAAATATGTTTTCTCTTTTTATCTCTTGTTGGTTTGGGCTTTCTTTTTTCCTCTCTTTCTTTCTCTCTCTCTCTCTTTTCCATGTTACTTTGGCGCACACAGTTCACCTTCAATTAGCCGTGGAAGCAAAAGGACTGAGACATCTTTCTTTCTTTATTTTAAAATAAGGATTAAGTGAAACAAAACGGGCGCTTGAAGAGTGCATCCTTCATGAAGGCCTGAGAGAAATTAACAGCATTTATTGTATGGACCAACATTTAATCATAAGAACTTCAAATTAAAAATGCAGCTGCATTCCAGATTCTTTATGTCCTTGTCTTCCATGGAAGAGGTGATTGTATATTTCTGGCTGGTTGTGGGTACAGTCCTGTGCTTAGCTCTGCACTTTTGCCTCCATGCTCTCGTCTACTTCTGGGCGCTCATGATGCCTATATGCATAACGCTGCTCACCTCTCACGCTCCCCCCCCCTCCATTTCTGTCTGACTGCACTTGCTTGTGTGTCTATAAAAAGGCTAGTTGTGTGTATGTTGGTTTGGCTGTGTGTGTGGGTGTGTGTGTCTCGCTTTTTTCATTGCATGGCTTTTTCTTTTCATCCATTGCCCTTTTTTAGCCGAGGGTTCGAGGTGCTGCTTCCCTAGTTTTAGTTTGATATGTACGTTGTCTTCTTGACTAACAATCGCCATCCTGACCACTTGCAGTTTCCGCCTAATCTCTAAGAGCTCAACTGCACACTGACACACGTGACATTTTAGATTGATTAAGATGTTTGTAAACTTGACCTCTTGCTGCTAAACCCGACTAGATGGGATTTTGTACTTAAAGTGTTACAAATTTATAATCCTGTTAAAATTGGTCTGTCATCATTGCTTGATAATTGTAGCGTCAGTATCCACGCAGTCAAACTCTAATTCAGTTATCTTATCTCTCACTCTGCCTAAGCCAGACACTGCATTGAGTAATCTGTCAGTGTAGACCTATAGTTTAGAGCTCATTGGAGATTTCTTATCATGTTTTCAAAAGACTAAATTAAGAAGTTCAGCAACAAAAAAAACACCTCATGGCTGTCTGCATGCTTTTGTTAGGGGGCGAGGGTGGGGTGGGCATGAAGCATAGAAGGCGACTTTTTTGGATTAAAATGAGCTGTTTCTGTGTTGTGCTTGAACCTTAGTCCCAGGAGGAAGTGTGTGACCTGCTTCACGCCGCTCCTTTCCAGAACATTCTTCCCAGAGTCTACATCAAAGGTATACAATAGAGTTGGAGGCAATGAATTAAAGGCAGACGGGCGCAAATGACGTTAGGCACAGTTTGCAAGTTGGCAAGTTTTGAGAAGCGCTTTCTTTTGAAATGTGCCCGCAACTGTTGGTGTTTGTGTGCTGCACAGAGGGAGAGCGTCTGGAGGTGAGGATGAAGCGGCTGGAGGCGAAGTATGCCCCTCTCCACCTCGTGCCTCTAATTGAGAGGTTGGGAACCCCACAAGTGAGTTCCACCACCCATCTGACGGGCATGAAAGCAGACAGAAAAGGAGCCATGTTTTTGTGTTTATGCTACTTTATTTTATAATGTTAGAAAAAGAAATTCATATATATTCTTCATTGGTGGAACTGCTGCACACTTAATAATTTATTGCAAAAAAAAAAAAGAATTCCCATTACATGACTGGGGGGAATTTTCAGAGCTGGAGCAGGACAGTGTAAGCTTAAACATTCTTCAGAAAATTTTCACCTTAACCTGCCAATGCTCCCACAAATGTCTTTTCTAAAGTCTCTTAAGACTTTTTAGATATATTTTTTTCTCACCAAACTGTAGGGAAAGTTTCTCTTCTGTCCCCTAATGTTATCCTCTAAGCTGACAGACTTACACTGGAAGCCTCCGGATTTTCAGAGAAAACAAAGTTAAACCGAGTAATCGGCTTTAAGTTTACCGCAGCAAACAACAGACAAAATATAGGAGTGGCAACAATCCCACAGCAATTCCTCCAGTCTGATTTCTTCTTGATATCTTCATCCTTAAACACTCTGCCTGTTTTTTTGTTTTGTTTTGTTTTGTTTTTTACCAGCAAATCGCCATCGCGCGAGAGGGAGACCTGCTGACCAAAGAGCGCCTTTGCTGTGGCCTTTCCATGTTTGAGGTCATCCTAACGCGCATCCGCAGCTTCCTGCAGGACACGGTGTGGCGTGGTCCCCCACCCACCAACGGTGTGATGCATGTAGACGAGTGTATGGAGTTCCACCGTCTGTGGAGCGCGATGCAGTTCGTCTACTGCATCCCGGTGGGCACGCACGAGTTCACGGCAGAGTAAGTAACGTCTGGCTGCCGTCTGTACAGCAGGTGCGCGCTAGCGGGCATGTCTCTAAGGGTCACTGAGATGAGGCAAAGCAGAGCGAGTTGTTGGTGTTTTACAGGGGAGTAAATGGGTCTTAAATTTTGTGCTGACAGTAAATGTTTCAGAATCACACCTGTCTCTTTTCAGCAAAATTTGGCCTTCCATGATTTATTGTTGACGCAAATGGTGATATCTTTTGACCACTTATGCCATGATTATTAGAAGTTATTGAAAACTCACAAACCAACCTCTGTGCATTAAACATAGCAAACGTTATTAAATTATTTGTTTGCCTGAGTGTTGTTTGCTTGTAATAAAAGAGTAAAAGTTGACATACCTATGAAGGAAATACTAAAGTAAAGGTTTGGCGAAACTTTTTCACTGCACATTATCTGACTCCCTTTGTTTTCTCTCACTTTTAAAAACATAATATCCCTCTGACACCCATTCTTGACATCACCCTCCTTCAGTAAGAGAGTTGAAAGAGTGGGATTGTGTATACGCGACAACAGTTTGGACCCAGATGGGGAGTGTTTTTCCATGGCATGTTGCTCCCTTGTGTCGGCATAGCAGCTGGAAACACTATGGCGTTATTGCATCAGAGTTGCATCATTATTTTGCAGACCTGTCGCATCTCGAGGGCTGTGCATCACTTAATGAAAGCGTAACTCCCCGTGTCACTTGTACTCATCCTTCCAGGCAGTGCTTTGGGGATGGGCTGAACTGGGCGGGCTGTGCCATCATTGTGCTGCTGGGACAGCAGCGTCGCTTCGACCTCTTTGACTTCTGCTACCACCTGCTCAAAGTCCAAAGGCAGGATGGGAAGGATGAGATCATCAAAAATGTGGTGGGTATACATTATCTGCTGCATATACTCAATTTTGCCTTGTTGCTGAAGCCTTGTGATTTCAAAAATACATCCATTCTTCTCTCCCTACACAGCCACTGAAGAAGATGGCGGACCGCATCAGAAAGTACCAGATCCTCAACAATGAAATATTTGCCATCCTTAACAAGTACATGAAGGCAGTGGAGACAGACAGTTCCACTGTGGAGCATGTTCGCTGTTTCCAGCCTCCTATACACCAGTCCCTGGCTACCACTTGCTGAAAAAGACCCTTGGCAAATAGTACACACACCTACACACGTGACGATACATTCCCCTTAGCCGTGATGCTAATTTCTGCCTCTTAACTGCTCTCTGTGAGGTATAAGGCACCACAATAGCTCGCCATTGGCTGTAAGAATCCAAAGACATATCTTCTCAAACTGTTCCTCTATTTAAACCGTGAATGTCTTTGGATTCTTACAAGAAGTGGAGCAGACCAGAGGTGGAAGTGCACATTCACATCATTTCTTTTTATTTCCCTATCTGTGTGGCTCTCACTCAGACTCGTGCATGCCTTCTCTTATTCCTTCAGTTGCTTACCTGTCCATTGGGATCACTGACACAAATGCCAAAAGAGAATCTGTGCCCTGTGCCGAGAGAAAATGAGATGATCCAATTGAAAATATGATACTAATTAGTGCGACAAATAACAAATTTTCCAAATATATATATATATATATATATATATATATATATATATATAATTGTATTTAAGTGCAACATGGTGCTCTTACGTGGTCCTACATGTACTAACAGTACTCACACAGGCACCGGTACACCTTTGCTATCTCTCTATGCGTGTCCTTTATTAAGACCCAAACCTGTTGATCGTGATGCATCTGTATAATAATCTACCCGTGTCCATGATACAAGGTGTCTGTCATGATGCATTTATATACTTTTCATTACTTCTACACACGGCCTGCTTTCAAAGGAATGGAGGTACATTGCATTTTTGATTTGCCTTTATTTATCAGCTTTTCTCGATTCCTGACCCGAACACACTTCGATTTGGTACCTGTCCCGCTGTAAATTTCACTGTTGAACAAAGTGAAGTGTTGAGTGTTGTAATTGTTCTTGTTTTTAATTATTATTATGAATATTTTTAATTTACCCATCCTTCCGTTCCATCAGTTGTTTTATTTTCTCTCTCTCTCTCTCCCTCTCCCTCTTTTGTCTGTTAGAAAGATTTTTATATTCTGTATATGAATACAGTGATATTATTTACAATTTGCAAACGACACAATAGTCATTCGAGTAAATGTGTTTGCTTTTTTTTTCTCAAGAGTTAAAAAAGATTAGAAAATACCTCTAGGTTGTATAAAGACAGTGCTGTACTAGATGAACCTGTTTTGAGTGTGAATGGGTGATGATGAAATATTCTCCTCATACAGCAAAGAAAAAAAAAACCTAATAAACTAAAATGTCAGTTATGGTTAAAGGGCAGTTTCCTAAATATAGTCAGTATTTACTATCGTTGGACTTTGCTTTGGATTTAGCAGTGTTATCAAAATATGCAAAATGTGTTCCTATTTTTTTCATATGAAGAAAGACAAGTGATCAAGAAGTAACCCTCCTCAAGCAGCCTTCTTTTTCTGCTCTGTTCTGAAGGAAGAAAGTTTCTTTTGTAACTCCAGCGTCTTTTTTAGCATATTTATTCAAGTCTGACTTACGGTTCATTTAAAGGTTAATCTAGTTAAAATGAAGGGTACCGGTGTATCATTTCGAAACCTTAGCATGGCAAATGTAATTTATTGTCATCAATGGCTCCATTTGTGACATGAGGCTTTGTTTATGATATTGTTGTACAAGTGACCATGTTTTGAAGTACACACACACAAAAAAAAATAATTAAATAAATGGAGAAAAGAATATAAAATGTACAACAATGTTCCTGCAAAGGATTTGAAATGATGTTGTATTTCCATGAAATAAAAAATGTTTAACTGAAAAAAAAAAAAATGAAGTTGTGTTTGGCACGTTGCTTTTAATGTGCACTCACTGGCTACTTCATTAGGTGCAACTGTTCAGCTGCTCATTAATGCAAATTTCTTTTGAGCCAATTACACGGCAGCAACTTAATACATTTAGACATGGTGAAAATGACCTGCTTAAGTTTAAACTGAGCATCAGAATGGGGAAGAGGTGATTTTTAAGTGGCCTTGAATGTGGCATGGTTGTTGGTGCCTGATGGGCCAGCCTCAGTTTTTCAGAAACTGCTGATCTCCTGGGGTTTCCCTACAAGTACTCTAGGGTTTCTGGAGAATTGTATGGAAAATAGTAAAGATCCAGTTAGTGGCAGGTTTTACAGGCAGAATTGCCTTATTGATGTCACAAGTCAAAGAACTGCCAGACTGAGCTGATAGGAAGGCAACAGTAACTCACTCATTACAGGTATACAGAAGAGTGTTTCTGTTTCAAAAAATGTCAAAACTTCAAGCTACAGTAGCAGAAGACCACACCAGCTGACCAGTTAGTGGTGGTGTCCCATTTTGGGTCCCTTCATGCCAGATAAGCATCATTTAAACGCTAAGGCTTACCTGAGTATTACTGCTGACCATGTCCATCCCTCTATGACCACAGTTTACCCATCTTCTGATGGCTACTTTCAGCACCACAAAGCACCACACTGAACAGCTAGAGCACCCGTGGGATGTGCTGGAATCAGAGATTCACATCATGGATGTGCAGCCAACATATCTGCAGCAACTGTGTGATGCTATCATGTCAATATGGACCAGAATCTCGAAGCAATGTTTCCAGCGACTTGTTGAATCTGTGCCCCAAAGAGTTAAGGCAGTTTTGAAGGCTAGAAAGGATAAAGTGCCCAGTGAGTGTATATCAGTGACATCCGAGCCATCAGATAGAGGAATGACTGTAGACTTACCAGACAAGATTTTGTTGAGACAAAGATCTGAGGAAGGATATGAGGAAATCTCTTTTCCACTTGAAGTGACAAAGAGATTGGTAGCCTCTGTCATTCTTAAATGAAAAACTCTATTGAAGTTCTACACTGCCTAAGTCAGAATATGACCTCCTGCATTTCTGGAAAACAAATGAAAACAAAAAACTGTGAAAATGTCTTTGCACTCGCACCTGCCATCCAACCCTATCCTGGATCGATTTTATCAAGAAGAATATCAAAGGTGCAAGTACTAAGTGAGGGGTCTGGATACCTATGTAGTAACATTATTATATTATTTTACTTAACAATTTAGGCCAAATAGAAAATGGAAGTGTTTCAAATTACTTTTTAGACTTTTTAGTACAAAAGTTGCATTTCTCTATACATTCCTGCATTAAACATAATGCACAATTTTAATTATTTTGATGTTTTCAATATTCTACACCTGAAACATGGATTTGAAAGCAGGTCTTTAAAAAAATGGATGTTAGGTCCGCACAGATGGACAAGTAAGTAATCCAGTACGTTTTTATATATTTCACTGCATCCTAATTCACAGCAGCGCCGGTATAGAATGTATAGTTCGATTCCTGCTTGGCCCGGGCCTTTCTGTGTGGAGTTTGCATGTTCTCCCTGTGTTTGCGTGGATTTTCTCCGAGTACTCTGGTTTCCTCCCACAGTCCAAAGACATGCAGTTACTGGAGTGAGGTTAATTGGTGATTCTAAATTGCCCATAGGTGTGCATGCATGAGTGTGAATGGTTGTCTGTCTCTCTGTGTTAGCCATGCGACAGCCTGGCAACCTGTACAGGGTGTACCCTGCCTCTCGCCCTGTAACAGCTGGGATAGGCTCCAGCCCCCCCCCCCGACTCTGAACAGGATGAGCGGAAGAGAATAGATGGATGGACTGTATAGAATTAATAAAATCAAATATATAATTACTACACTGATTTACACCCAAACCAAAACCACATTTTCTAAGCAAACTTAAGGGTTATTTGTAAATTTGCAAGAAGACTGTAGCTGCACCCGGAACTGCGTCATCGGGACTGGATTCCTATTGGCCACTGACAGATAAATATACGTATGACGTTATTTTTGAAATTTCAGCGGCGGAGCGTTGTTTGTCCATGAGAGCTGCACGGCATCTTCTAGAAATTCAAAGTTAGTACATACAGTGGAATAAAAATGTCTTTTTCACGAGCCCCTTTGAAGAGGTTCAACGAACAGATAGGTGAGTAACGTTAAGACGCTGGACGCTGTAGCATATTAGCAAATTCAATTACTCAACGATAGCTTACGTTAGCTCACATACTTACCTAAGCAGACGTTAAGGTTCATTTAGACAGTGTGGTATCTTATTTAACTTGTATAAACCAATTAAATATAGCCACAGCGAGATATTTGTTTACATGACAAACATGACATTGTTATTAGAATAGCTAACGTTTTGTTGGCCTTCAAAGGTTGCGCCCCTCCACCGGGCACCTACGAGATCAAACCCGGGGACCTAAAAGGAGCGGCATCCTTTGACAAATCTGATCGGTTCAGACCTGCTAAAGCGGGTAGGTGGGTGGCTGTGCAACGCCTATTACTACACGGAATAGTGTAATTGATAACGTAACGTTAGTGCCATTGTTTTCCTTTTGTGCGTCGTCAGCTGCTGGAGCTGCTATGCTGCCGCCGCCACCACCATCGCCTTCCAGAAATGCCTTGGTTTCTCCTGTCCGTAGGACTCTGTCGCTTGATGTCTTTGTGAGTTTAACGTTATTATTAACGCCACTCGTAAGACCCTACCAGTCACACAATTTCTTCAGTTATACAACTTTTAATGTTCTTTTGTTTTGTCAAAAACTAGCCTGAAGGGTCAAGTGGAAAGAAAGAGAGGAATGGCATGACCGTTGAAAGGAAGCAGCAGAAACTGTTGGAGAAGGAGGTACACCTCAAAGACTGATAATTTTGCTTGTGTCTTTAGTTATAACTGTGCCACTTGTACACCAGTAAGTTGTTGCTCACTCTGTTAGTGCCTGTACCAGAGTTATAATTTGAGTTTTTTTTTTTCTAGATCCGTGCCCTGGTGCAGCAGCGTGGGGAGCAGGATCGTCGGCTGCTCACCCTGGAAGACGAAGTGAAGAAGGTAGAGGCCAAGCTGATGGCCTCAATCAGGGAGAAGACAGGCCTCACTGCCAGTGTTACCACACTTGAGAGACAGCGAGCTGAACTCAAGAAAGTGAATGAGTTCCTAAAAAACAAGGTGTGCTTCTATCTGGGTCTGTCTATACTTACAGATATCCTCTTGGTCATGCCTGCAATGACAGGTGCCTTACTGACTGCAAATGTGGCTGCATGCTTTTAGGTGTCTGCTGATACAACAAAAAAAGAGAATCAATTCCCTTACAATGGATTTAATGGAAGCTAGGAACACTTTGGATGTTAAAAACCAGGTATGATTAATTCACAATTTAAATTCTTGTGCAATTACAACCTTTTTTTTTAACTGAAGGAGAATGTGCTTATCTATAGTGTGTGTTTTTCATTCAGGAATTGAGTGTCCTTCAGATTAACAGTGAAGGCCAAATAAAAGTTTTAGAAACTGACCTACAAGCTGCAAGGGCTACACTTGCTGCTCTAAAGGACAGGAATAAAGACCTGGGTAAGATTTATGACTGTATGTGTATATAGTACATATATAGGTGTTTGCCAGAACGTGTAGATGAACTAATCAGGGCTTTTACCTTTTTACAGAGGAGCTCCATCAGGTGACGAAAAGTCAGAATAAAGATCTGGAAAATGAAATTGCTCGATTGCATGGTGAGTTCTCTTTTGGACTTTACTCGAAGTCAGTTGAGTCAAACTGGAAGGCAAATGCACATTATCACCATCTAAGATTTAAGAATAACATTTTTAAGTCTGTCTCCTGCATACAAAAGTACATATGGGCCATGTTGTTTCCCTTAATGAACAAGTAATATCACTTTTACTTTGCTTCTGTTTGATGGTCTGCTTGCTTGCTTTGCCTGCTGTAACACTGTGTCATTTTCTAGCTGCGATACAGGAGCTCAAGGAGGAGATCCGAGTAGTGCAAGGATACCTGGATGCAGCCAATGAGGAGAACCAGGTATAAACTAGATCTTTGTGAGCACATGGTGCACATATTTGTTTTTTTTTCTTTCTTTTATTCATAAATTGTGAAAGACATGCTTAATCCTTTTGTGTGGTTGTAGGAGCTCCGCTTGAAGATTCAAGAGAAGACACAGGAGAACACTGTTGCTCAAGTGGAGACACTAAAGTGAGTAAATGCTTAATGTATCTTTAACAAGTTTTAGCCTTACTATATGTCATGTATATTCATTTCTCACTTTTCCACAGGCAACTAGAGTCCAAACTAGAGCGGCGCATTTCTGAGCTAGAAACCGTTCAAGATGTGCTGCGACAAAAAGAAGAGGAGGCACACAAATTCCAGCAGGAGCTGCAGTCAACAAAGGATGCTTTGTGGGAAACGGAAAAGAAGTTGGAGAACCAAGAGCAGGAGCTGAAGTCTTCAATGAGTGCCATGGAGGAGCAAATAAAGTTGGCCAACCAAGAAGTTCAAGACTCTCAAGCAACAGTCCGCCAGCAGGAAGGAGAGCTTTTTAGACTAAGGGAGGTGCTCCGGAGAACAGAGAATGAGCTGGATGAGCGAGTGGCACATCTTGAACAGAGGTGTCTGTTCTCTGAGGAAGAGAGAAGTATGTTCATCCTGAGCCAAGTAGCTTTGACTGTTTCAGGTACAAAAATAGTTCCAGGTTTGTGAAGGTTTTTTTTTATTGTTTATTGTATGTTTGGGCTTAGGCAAGACTCAGGAGGAGGGGCTGAGGAGGGTGGAAGAGTTGAAGAAGGAGCTGAGCTTGCTAAAGGAGACTAAAAAGAGAAGAGAACAAGAGACGGGTTCAGCTCCAGGAAGAACACGCCAGGCTTACTGAGGAACTGGCAAAGGAAAAAGTTAGACAAGCTTTCTTGATCTTCCATGATCACTGTTTTTACCAAAATTCAATGCACTAGCTTGTTTTTTCTGCTCCCCCCTTCCTACAGTCATTAGTGGACTCCTTATCCGTGCTAGTGGAGCAGGAGAGGGAGGATTCTGAGAATCGGTTTAGACAGCTAAAGGAAGAGATGGAAGAGATCCTGGGAAGAACTGGCCCTTATTGAAGAAAAGGAGCAGAAGAATCAGGAGATTACAGAGAAGAATCAGGAGAGCCTCCAAAGGCTGCAGGAGGAAAATGAGGAGCTGGAGAGACAGCTGAGTGATACCAGAGCACTTTTGGAGAGGTGAGCACCCAAAGGCCAAAACAAACTAATGGCTGTCACTGCATGTGTGTTACTATTTAGACTTGCGGACTGGCAGCAGGTCTTGGCATACACTGTAAAGGGGAAAATAATTGCCGTGCGTCAGTCCATCACAGGTGTGACACAGTCAGTGGGTCAATGTCTATTTCTGTTTTTGACCAATTTAAAGTTTCCAAGTGTACTCACTGCTTCATCCGTGGAGTATAAGGGAAGGTGGTGATGACGTTTTGAGTCTTATAAATGTAAGAAGTTTGGAATGTTATACCATTACTATTGATGATGTGCACCTTGCAACCAGGGCTGCGACCATTAAATGGGAGGGGGATATTAAAGGGGATAACTCATTCTTTTAAATCCTTCCTTTTCATATGTAAATCATTCACTTGTGGTCTATATAAAGTAGAACTGCAATGCTTTGGTCTGAATTCCTCGTTATTGTAGCTCCACAGACCCCTCATTTACCCCTGATCTGAGGTGCGGCTTAGAGCAACTCGTTTTGGTGCAGCCTCTTTAAATGTGAATGAGACATTTCACGCCCCGCAGAGTGTTCCACTCCACCCTGTGGATTTTGCATGATATGTCCCCTTTAAATCAAAATTCAGTTGTAGTTGTGTCCTAATTCTGTCTAATTCTTTCTTCACTATTATTGTGAATGCACTATTATTTCATCATAATACACTCAAATATGTCTTTTTTAACAAATATGCCAAAGTGAAAGATACACAATTATACTTGATAAAACTAAATATTGCTACTGAGAAGATGGATACAAATGATGTTTGGTTGTAAGTTTTGCCTGTAAATATGCTTGAATTACTCTGCAAACCGGCTCATCTCTTTGTATAGATACAGTGTTGCCTCACACATGCTTCTGACCCGCAATTCACCCTCAAAAGAAAAAAAAAAAGACCTTCAGAATCTTTAATGACGATTATGTGACCTCTACTATACAATTTTGTACATTTTTGATACTTCTGTCAACTTTTACAGTGAGTGTAAAGTTCAGATATAAATTTTAAGGCAACATTACCTTTGTGCTTGTTTTTTTTTTTTTTTTTAAGTAAAAGCAGTGATGTGGCAGCTTTGAAAGAGGAGCATTTAGCTGCCGTGAGAGAACTCCAAGAGGCGCGCCCAAACTCGCTGAGCAAGATGGGAGAAACTGTCACAGAGCTGCAAGGGTGAGCGCTTGAGTGTCAGTAGTTTTTGATGTGTTGCTTGAAAGCCAGTTTGATTTGTGTTTGCTTTAAACTCAGAATTCTGTCAGCGTATGGGCGTCACAGGGATGCTCGTTTTAATTTTCAGTACCAGAGAGGCAAAGAAAGAAGCAAGGAGAAGGCAGAGAGAGCTAGAACTTGAATTTAAGCAGGTGATGCACACAGTGTTTGAACAGAATGAGGAGGAGATCAAGAGAGTGAGGGAGTGGTTAAAAGAGTACCAGGAGAGACAGTTAGCTGAAGTGAAAGCCAGCAAGAGGATTTTGAGGTATGCTTAAAAAAATTATATATTTTTTTTTCTGTGTTCAAATAATTGTCACTTTTCTCCCATTTTCTTTGACTTTGTAGAATGTTGCTGGAGGTGCAGACTTGCCTTGCACAAAAAGATGATGAGATGAAGGCCGTGGAAGCGAGCCACGCTGTTCAAATCAGTCAGCTACAGCAGGAGGTACAGCTGCAGAAAATGCAGAAAGAAGAGGCACTGGGACAAGTAGGGGAACAGAGAGGTCAGAGTGTAGCTGAACTCCAAAAAGAGAGGGAAAAAGCTCAGAAACTGCTGGTGGAAGTCAGTGGGGAAAAGGAGGAAATAATGGCACAGCTCCAACGAGAAAGAGAGGAGAAGGTTAAAATTCAGATTGCCCTTCAGGAGGAGAAGGAAGCATGCGAGCTTGAAAGGAAGGGCCACCAACAGCTAAGGTCAGAGGTGCTCAGATTACAGACTGAGCTTGAGAGATTACATGAGGAAAGGAAAAGTCTCCTGTCTCAGGTGGCGCTCGGAGACCAGTCTAAGCTGGATCTCGAAAATCAACTGAGTACAGCTGAGCAGGACAGAAATCTGCTTCAGTCCCGCCTGGATGAGGTTGAACAAGAAAGCGTGAGCTTCCAGGCCCAATTAGGCCTTGTGGAGGAGGAAACACAGGCTCTGCAACGTGAGTTGGATGAACTGCGACAAGACAGAGGAGCTCTGACGGAACAGGTAGAAGTACTGACTCAGGAGAAGGTTACACTGCAGTGGGAGATGGAGGAGCAGCGGCAGGAACTGCATAGACAAATAACCGAAGCACAAGAGAAGAGGTGAGAGAGATTGATCTTTGTGTGCCATCTGAAGGTTTCTGTGTTTATAATTTGTGCATTTTAACTTGTTTCTTTTCTTTTAAGCTCTTCAAGTTCAGAGATCGAGCTCTGGAAGAAACAGTACGAGGAGCTGTTTGCCAAAGTCAAGCCCTTCCAAGTCAGTGATTTGTTTATGCAAAAACACTCTGTAACCCACAAGGTTTCATTAGCACTGCACTAATTAGTATTTTTATATTAGTAATGGCAGAAAAACATCTCATTTAAGTGCTTTAGTTAGCTCAGTTGACACATTACATGCATCCTACCTGGAAAAATAAACCTGCCTTTAGGCAGAGGTGTTGTGCGTGTTACTAATGGAGGGTGTTCGTATTGAAGCCACAGATAATTCTCACCCACCTTTGCAGTCCAGATCATTTTTTCAGTTGTCTTCCTGCTCAATTAATGGCTTCAGTTCCTACACACTTTCTTTGGCGCTCCATAGTTCTAATAATCCCACTTTATTCTGTCCACTCACCATCACATGGCTGATGGACACAGCAAAGAAGTGGTGGAAAAAAGTGGAGGTTTTAAGTGGCGAGAGGAGTAGTAGTTAAACAGTGCTTTTCTACTCTTACTGAGCCCTCGAAGTGCTTTTAAGCAGCTAAAAAGCAGGATATTTTCCCCAGAAGCTGGTGAAGAATTGGGGAAGAGAGATTTGTATTTATCCAGTGGTTAGATTGAAATTAATGTTGAATTAATGCAATTTCTGAGAACAGTCATCACGTTAATAATGTGAGACAGTGATGTCTTCATACTAGTTTAAGTTGAACTAAACATTCTATTTAAAACGCTCTTGATGTTTATGTTGACGTGTGCCTGCAGGAGCAGCTCAATGCGTTCGCAGCAGAGCGAAATGCACTACTTAATGAGAATGGGGCAAACCAGGAGGAATTAAACAAACTGGCTGACGCTTACGCTCGCCTCTTGGGACACCAGAACCAGAAGCAGAAGATCAAACATGTGGTGAAGTTGAAGGATGAAAACATCTCCCTTAAACAGGTAAAATGTGACAGAATCGCCTTCCAAAACGCACATTTCATCTCAAGCCCGAGCGCCTCTGCATCATTACCTCCTCCACTCTCCCCGTGTGTGTGTGTGTGTGTGTGTGTGTGTGCGTGTGTGCGTGTGTATGTGTGTGCAGGAGGTATCTAAGCTTCGCTCCCAGGTGAGCCGGCTAAAGAGTGATCTGGAGCAAGTGAAGTCAAAGCTCCCTGGTGGTCTTCGCCGCAGGTTTGACCCCAGCAAAGCTTTCCAACATGACAAGGAGAACAGGCAAACCGAAACAGCTGATCCTCTTAAAGATGGTAAGCACTCTTTTTTTTTTCTTTTTAAATGACAAGATGTAAAAAGAGTTATAATTTTGTTTAGTTTAATTTTTCTATATCTGCTTCTGTGTTTTTTATTTTTTTTGTTTTGTTTTGTTAGGAAACCATTACGGGCTTTCGGACTCTATCCTGGCTGCCCAGTGACATTTCTAAGATCTGGTGTTTGTTGGTGGGGTTTCATCAGGGGCTTATAAAAGTGTAAACTGATGTTTTACAGCCTTCTGTGGCAAAAGTTTAAATAGATGTTTTAGTATGTACATTCTCGTTTAAAACCATGGGAGCTGTGTAAAATGAATGAGGCAAAAGATGGAATAAAGTTTTAGATGCTAACAATCGGAGATCAAAAGTGTAACTGATTTAAAATATAAGGTGCATTTTAACTGAATTGTAATCTTAGGGTTGTAGTACCAACAACTGTTTCATGTGGGATAGTCTTCTTTTGTAAATAAAGACAAATTTTAATGCTCTTTAAACACCAAAGTGTTTTTGAGATTTATTTACATCCTAAGTGTAAAAAATGCTTCATACAGAGCCTTTTTTTTTTTTTTTTTGGCTTTGATTTGTTTGGATCATCTTGGCCATGTCTGTCCTCAGCCAGAAGAGAGCACTCTAGGACTGCAGCCACAGGTTGGACTACTGCAGTCCATGTTTCAGCTGCACGATATATGAGCTACAAAAGAAAAAACACAAATTCACGTCTTTGCAGAGAAGAGCCTTGGGTTATGGGTCAGGAAGCTTTATTTCCTTCAGTTGATAAGACATAGCCAGCAAGTATCAGGCCAGAAATTGACTTCGGGACCTTTTTTACAGGCTATGAGTGGTGCTTGTTGTGGAGTGGAGTCAGTCACAGTAGCCCTCCAGGTGGTAAATGCTGCACGGCTTGTGGCAGCACTGCTCCACGATGCCTCTCTTCACTTTGGGCTCGTCGCGGCCAGACAAAGCCCTCCACAGTCGCTGCTCCTGTCTGGCCTTTTTAGACAGGAACCCTTTGAAGTGGAGAAAGTTTCCATAGCCCTGTGTTAAGTCCTGATGTTGCTGTGCAAATCTCCAGTTCCGCAAAATACCATTTACTGTTCACACTTTAATGGAGACTTAATGGCTAGTTAATCTGATCTCCCCAATCCATTTAGTCTTGTTAGTCTGTACTTCAAGAGGAGATATGATGGAGCGCTAACACAGGCATATCATAGCTTACACCCCTAATGTTGACTTTGAAACATCAATAGAACGTTTGATGTGGAAGATCCAAAAGTTTCTAGAATTTAACATAATGAGTAATTAAGGGATTTCACAATGTTGATCAACCAGTTTTTGTCACATTATAGATGCTGAAAGCAACAAAACCAAAACCCCGCCACACCGCTGATCTCAAAGGAGCCTGGTGATAGACTTTGCACACTAATGATGGCTCAATACATTGGTATAGTTTTGTAAAGTTTTCAGCATGCTGTCCCTAAACATTTCTCTTCCAGCTAGCATCCAATTTGGCATTTTTATTAGACTGAGTCTGAACTTTGAACACGGTGTTCAGAGACTAGACACACAAAGCATGACTGGGGTCTTGGGGCGATGTCACGCTGTTCCTTTCTGAACTCCCACCATCAAGGCGACAATTAGAGCTCATTTTTCACAAGTCAAACAAAAAAAAAACAAAACAGAACAGTGGCCTTACCAAGCAGATGTTCCACATCTCGCTTGTGGGTTCGGCTCGGATTGTAGAAAAAGCCCCTTTCTCCGCATACAAAGTAGAGGGCATCCACCAGGTGGGAACCACACAGATGCTTGATGGGGGCCGAGGACGCCCCTGGAGAGCAGAGCATCATCAGTAACAACATGGACACCGCCCATGGTACCCTGGCCATATGAGGGAGACTGCTTGGACAAAGCACAAAAAAAAGAACACTTCATACATAAAAAATAGTTGAAAACAAATCATATTTTTATTACATTAGGTTTCGAAGGCAAGTGTAAAACTGAATTCAGTTAATACCTAGCACCTCGGGGCTGGAGGAAAAGTTAGAGGATGAAATGATGTTGAATTTTGGTAAGACTTCCTGGCTTTCAGGCCATTTTCTGTTCATAATTTCAGTTGTATACAAGGCACATAGCAACTCAAAAAAGACAGAGTTTGAAATCAGCTTGAAAGTGAATTCTGCATTCTTTCACTGGAAATACAAGAGCAGGAAATGCTGTGTTAAAATAAGGTCTGCGGAAGAGTCCTATTTCTGAGCTCCGAATTTTCAGGGGCTCATTTCATTTTTTTTTTTTTTTTTTTGTGGGCCTGTCATGTCCGGCAGTTTATGCAATCAGAATGATGGTCCAATTGCGTTGCTGCTGCCAAACATATTTGCTTTTACAAGAAGAGCTCTATAAGTTTCTATAGGCTATTCTTGTTGTTTATATTTTATTTCATTTATTCTTGCCAGACCTGACAGGCAGGACGAAGAGGAAAGAAAGTACTAAAA